>CM027578.2:12973277-13185108 GCA_015852605.2 Populus deltoides
GAGAAAAAAATAACTAACCGCTTTTGTTTTTAAAGCCATTTGACAAAATCGTTATATTACAGGAAGACAGAGTAAGGAGGAATTTTAGTGGACTTCCTTGAGACGTATCTAAGTAAACATTTTCCAATGGTTATTTGCAGAATATTCCATAACAAGTGTATATTAGAATATCTTGAAATATTCATGTTTACAAACTCTCACATTGTTATCACTTGATTTTGCTTCATATACTCATTTAACAAGTACTCTTAAACCTCATTTCAGTCACACACACACTTTAACATATGATTGTGGGTTGCATGGGATCTTATATTATTGATATTCTTTTGTTAAAGGTAAAATAACTACGTGGTGTGGTTGGTTATCACGCTAATTTCACACACTAGAGGTTCCTGCTCAACCTGCCTGGAGACTTGAAGTCATATTAGTTATGATGATTTCCGTGATCACTATATAGAAAAAGAATAAATAAATAAAAAGTAGAGAGAGAGAGAAGAGAGAGAGAGAGAGAGAGAGAGAGTGGTGCCGGCCTGAGCTACATCTACTCCGGCCCAATCGCTGGATTGTTGCTCATTTCGGAGCTATGTTGTTCCTTCCAACCTTCTCTCAACATTGACCGAACGGATTTGTTATCCAACTAACGAGGTAAGAGATAACGATCTTAATATTTCTACTATTCTCGCATTTTCGGCTCGAACTAGTGGAGAAGTGGAAGTTGCAAAGATGGTAAATGGATTGTCATAGATATGAAGGCCTCTTGCCATGTGAAAGATTAAATCACGGTTCTCGGAAAAAGTTTCATCTTTTCGCTAGTTTTAGAGTGGTTTGTCATAGCTTGATCTCCTCTGTTCACCGCTGGATCGCTACCACTTTGGAGTATGTTGTTCTTCTGAACCCACTCCTACATCTGGACCGAACGGATCAGCTGTTAGAATCAGTGAGCGGGAGAGATGGGCCTCGGAATTTTGTTAATTCCTCTCTCTCCTTCATGAACTATTCTCGGATCTTGTTGTTTATGAGTTAGGTTAGTGTTATTTCCGAAGTTTAGGTTTTTCGACTCCTAGCTTTATCTTATTAGAATTTGTTCTTCTAGTATTTGTATGCTACCATAATGTCTCTATAATTCTCTTGGAAATGTTCCAATGGTTAGCTCTAACATTGAACAACACAATCAAGTTAAGTCTGACATACATTAAGATTAGAATTGCAAGTATGCTGAATAGCCATGGGATGAGGATTTCCCAATTTGCTGATTCTCAATGTTAGATAAGAGAACTACCTTACCGCCCAAAGCTCCAATGTTGTTCCAGTAAATGAACCAAGTTGGGTCTTGAGTTGATGAGGTGGAGGGAGGGTCTCATCAACAAGAACAACTAAAACCTAGACCCAAATTGAACTTTTAACCGCGTAGGGTCTCAATGTGGAAGAAAAGGGAGGGCGTTAAAGACCCCGGTATTGTTCACCAGAACTCGCACTTTGCTCCCTACTATGACGGGATGGTCTGGTGGCGAAGAGCTCTTCCACTTGATGTTTGCAGATGGCTGCACTTGGAAATCCACCCTAGTTGGTCATTTTCAGGCGTAAATTCACCGTGATTCTCGCGGTTAATCTACTGGGTTTTGTCTTTGGATAACGCTTTTCATCTTCAATTTTGATTCATCGGATCATGCCACTACGAAGTTGAACGGAGCTCTGATGGGCACATGGCCAACAGCTCTTGGTGCTGGGGAAACGCTGGCAAACTAACATGGAATTTTTGAAAGATGATTTGGCCGAGTTCGCATGGGTTCTACCGGATAATGTCCTTCTCCAAGTATTGGGACGATTAAGGGTTGAGCCAGCTAGCAGCAAAGTGCCAGAGTCCCCTTCAGTGGATCATACGCACATTGTTGCAGGAAAGGCTTAGTTACGCAAGAGCTTGGCGCTGAGATAGATGCTTCAAAGACGCGGTTGGGAATACATGTCTTACCTCCCATAAATGGATTATCATACCAATTTCCAGCCGAAAGGTCAATGGATACCGCCGGCGCAAGAATTCAATAAGTCTTTGACACACGACAGCCACATGTAGCACTAATAACATTGATAATCTTAAAGTGGTGGCAGAGGGTAAGAGGAATCAGAGCTATGAACTCTAAATCATCGGATAACGTAACGCAGCGGCAAGGTAGTTGGTGAACAAACAAGGGTTCCCTGTGGAGTGGGGAGAATGCCCTTGGATCTAAAGCGGTAATTGTAATGGAATGGTTGTTCGAAATATCCGGAATATATATGTCCGGATTGTAAGATGACTGATCACGCGCATCGGATGTGCACAATGCCGCTTGTCGCGAAGATGAAAAATCCTTCCTCTCCCTTGTCTTCAAAGAGTTTACTTAGAAGATATTAATCAGGGTAAGGGGCCGTAAGTAATGCTTAGATCAAGATATGGACGTAATGAGAGGGATACAGATAGGGAACAACCGATAAGGAGTCAACATCAACAATCCCTCGACAACCCTCAAACTCCTCGAATTCCACCGAAGGGAAATCTGTTAATCGGCATTAGCAATTAAGGCCAGAGACTCTGGAGAAAAAGAAAAGGGGTCTAAAAGCCTTCTTCAAAAGCATAAGAAACTGGTTTCCTGCGAGGTACATGTCAAGGGAATCTTTGTGGTGCCGCTAGACTCCTCTATTTCCTAAGATGATTGGATGTTGAATATTGTAGAGGTTTGAATGATCCTCTAAAGCATTCAGACTGGGCGACCATCCACAAGAGGGATAGCTTTTTTGGTCCGTCGAAACTCGAAAGCTAAAGACAAGAATAAAGATAATGTTTCTCAACTCTTCCCATGCTCTTGGTCCTTCTTGTATAATTAGGGATTTCCTTGTCGATGTGGCTTGTGGAATGCCGATACTGAAGGTGGATGTTTTTGGAATGTCGGACTGTGCTATTCATGTTTCGCTACAATTATATTAGCCACCACATTCGAATACTTCAATTATTTATGTGAGCAATAATGCCTCCTTTCGCGAGGCATTATGGTCCGAGCATTGTGAGTCGAGTGACGATGGGAGTCAACCCCGTGATTCTCAGGGTGATTTTAATGCTATCCGGAACCTAATGTAAAAGAAAATGGGTACGTACTTATGGACCTATTGGATACGAGAAGTGAAAGTAGATGATCTTCTGTGAATTATACTTGGGCCTAAAAATGTCTTGAAAAATTATGCTGAAACTATATGCTTTTAAAGAGAAGTGGAATCTGAAATTTCTACTTATCTGGAAGCTAGATTTGCTTATTTGTATGCCGCCCTCTATCTTCCTCCTGGTCCGGTAAAGGTTACTGGCAATGATCAGAATATTAAAGAAACCATTCAGATTCTTTCGAGATGTGATGGATCATGACGAAGCTCATGCCCTTGGTGAAAGGTATGGGATCGTGACTGGGTTGTCCAACGTATCACCGTATGAAACTAAGAAAGCTAAAGCGGGAATTGAAACTTTTCGAGCATGGCTCACTTCTCCAACATTTCAGATAGAGTGGGAAGATGCAAAAATCGAAAATGGATAAGGCTCAACAGGCTCTACACAAAAGATGAGAATCCAATTGTAAGGGTGCGAGAAAGGGATGCTGCTCATAAATACACTTCACCGCTGTGGCTGAAGAGAGTTTTTTCAAAAATGGAAGGGCAAGGATACAATGGCTTAGCTTGGGGGATCAGAATACTAGCTGCTTTTCAAATCAAGTAAATGAAAGACAGAATAGAAATAAGCTTCTATCACTTACAAGGGAGGATGGAGAGGTTGTCGAAGGACACGAGGCAGTCCAAATCGAAGCAATTGCATACTTCCATCGGGTGTTAGGTGTTGACGGATGCCTAGGGTTCTCGAACGAGGAAGTGATGGAATCGACAATTAACTTGAAACCGTCTTTAATGCAACAGCATGTTCTCACAAGATGTAACAAGGGAGGAGATTAAGCATGCTATGTTTAGTTTGAAGAACAACAAAGCCCCGGTCCGGATGGCTTTAACGCAGTTTCTTCAAAAGAATGTGGCACATAGTTGGGGAAGATGTAATCAACGTTGTTAGATCCTCTTCGCATCAGAATGCTTAAAGAAATGAATGCTACATCCATTTCCCTTTATTCCTAAAGTTGCTAATCCTACAAGGTTGACAGATTTCCGTCCTATATCTTGCTGCAATCCATGGTACAAATGCATCGCTAAGATTCTAGCTGGGAGAATCAAAGTTGTTTGCCATCCTTAGTTGGCCCATATCGCATCGCTTTTATCTCAAGATTGAGAATCGGTGATAACATTCTTTTGTCTCGGGAACTAATGAAAGGCTATCATAAATTTACCAGGACTTGCTGGGTGCTAAAGGTGAAAGTTGATCCGATGAAGGCTTATGACTTCGGTCTAGGTGGGATTTCGCTGATGCTATGTTAATAAAAAATGGGATTCCCTGGAACAAAGATTGATTGACTGGTTTGTGTTACATCATGTCAATTCTCCATCAACGTCAATGGTGAGCTTGCAGGTTACTTTCAAGGGGTAAGATTGCTGATACATGGGGATCCATTGTCCCCATATTTGTTTGTCCTATGTATGGAAATCATGTGTCTGCTATTCTCGCAAGATGAGTGCCAACCAAGAATTCAAGTTCCACCGGAGATGCAAGAAGGACAAATTTCTCATCTTTGTTTTGGGCGATGACTTGATGATTTTTAGCAACGGGATGTGAACTCAATCAGTATGATCAGAACTGTGATCACCAAGTTTCCAGATCTATCAGGTCTGTCTCAAAATCCAAAAAAAAGCGAAATCTTCTTGAGCGTGTGTTAAATGGCTAGAGGGAACAAATTATTCATATTCTTGGGTTTAGAGGGGGAGCTCCTATGAAATACTTGGGAGTACCTCTTCTCTCGCCCGACTAAAGGCTATTTATTGTAAGTGGCCTCGTGGATCGAATCACCTCTAAGTTCGACATTGGACTTGTAGAACACTCGATGTCAGGATTTGCACAACCGACAATTCCAATCTTATTTTCCATACAGTCTATCGGCATCTCTTTCTCCCTACCGGGCAAGTAATTAAAAAGCGAGCAAATCATGAACCTTTCTTTGGTCAGTTTAGATATGAGAACCATCGGGCCTAAGCGGCAGGATCGCATGTCTTCCAAAAAGGAGGGGGGCGGGAATAAAAAAGGATAACAGTAATGGAACAAGATTACTTTGTTGAAAACACATTTGGAACCTGTGCAATGACTTCGATGGCTCAATATGGTCTACTTGGATGGATCCAATCCGTTTAGGGTAGGAATTTCCGGACAATCAAGACGCCACGTAATTGCTTTGGGCTTGGGGAAAGATTCTAAAGCTCGATCCTTAGCATGGCCGAAGATGAAGTACATCATAGGGAGATGGAAATGACAACCTCTCTATGGTTTGATAATTGGCATCCTCACAACCCACTCAAGGATTCTTCACGGGAAAGATTCATCTATGATTCAGGGTATGGCCAAGAACGGGAAGGTGAATGTTCTAATTCAAAACTTCGTAATGGAAAACTCCAACCACCTAAGCTATTGGTCGCACCCCATTATAGAAGCCATTCCTTCCAATTCTAATCCTAAGATGGGGCAAAAGGATGAGATAGTTTGGTTTGTATTCGCCAAACGCTGCATTCTCAGGTCAAAGTAGCTGGGAACAACTAAGACGCGCATCGTCGATGGTTGAATGGCATGACATCAGGTGGTTCAAGAATGTCGCTCCAAGACATTCATTTCTTCTATGGATGGCTGTCCAACGTAAACTCACAACTCAAGATAAACTTCACTGGGTTTGGTATATATGGTCCCAATAGATGCTCACTGTCTCCAGAATAATGAGGATCACAACCACTTGTTCTTTGAATGCTCCTATACTAAAGCGATCCGGTGGGATGTTTGTGACAGTATGCGACATTCCAAGAATGACAAAAGGGCGGGGATGAATGGATTTGATGGGCCACCATCTCTTGGCATGGCAAGAGTTTCGTCAATTTTTCCCAGAAACAGTTTCGTACTATAAGGTATCATGTATGGCAAGAACGAATGCAAGGATCTTTTGCCGGAATGTCTAGAACTTGATTTGGTCTTCAATCAATCGAATGTATCATTCGTGATAAGCTTGATTTGATGAGAAATGTCGTACAACAAATGAAAACAAAAGGATCCAACGAGCTGGAGGGTGAATACCATAGATTCTTAATTTGTTAGTTAGCCGGTTGTATTGGTTTCACGTAATCTAGTGAGGTTTTCAGCTTTAGTGGTGCTTTGCTTCCAGAGCATCCGTTGTTTTATGTTTCACATTATCATTGTAAATGGGGTATGCCTTAAAATGTTTGTATCTTCTTCTTTTAATACATACGTCCAACTTACCAAAAAAACAATTAAGGGATAGGGATAGTCTATAATTTGCAAAAAAAAATAAAAAAACAAAAAAGAAAAAAAGAAAATGATGATAATAAAACGTAGATAAGTTTGATTTCGAGCCTCCTAACCTAAGCAATTAAGCCCAAAGGGGTGTTTTTTAACACCTAATAACCTAAAATCAACCGACTTGAGAGCTATAGGCCCAAAGCTTGTTACATGGGTTAAGGAGAAAAGCTTAAGGAAATCAAACATTGCACTATCTACGTGACGAGTATCGCAACCCGAGTTACTAAGCTCGTAGGGTGTCTTAACACCTAATGCCCTAATATCAACCTGGTTCGGGAGTCATTAGCCGAAAGCTCGTTACATGGCTTAAAGATGCATTGTGTTTTAAGTTATATGTATATATATTTAAAAAAAAAAAAAGAGATAATAATCCCAACCCAAGGAAGTTAACCTCAAACATTATAACAAAATATTGTTTTCTTCCAATAAAAGCCCCCATCATCTATGTTTTGATATATTGAGCACATAACAAGGAAGGTTTATTAATATTTTATTTAAGAGCTATTGAGCAGATATATAAAATTTAATGAGAGTTTGTTTATCCGGATAGATTAATGGAAGTTGAATGATGAATGCCTTGCTTGTGAAAGTTGCAAATTGTTTTTTTCTATTTTAACGCTTTGATTACTAGGGACTAGTAATAAGTGATGGGGGTGTGATTAGTACTTAAAAAGTGCATTTTTATTAAGGTTTTATATCATCATTTTGACTTGAAGTATCAATAACTCCTTAACTAAAGCATGTTTTATAATAACATATATAATAATATAAGATACCTTTAATTTATGGTAAATGTTCATCTTAAATGCAGGCCTATCACATAAATGAAAGATTGATTGATTAGTTGAAGTACTCAAATTGAAAGGACAAAGAGATGGCCAAAACTTAGAAAAGAGATGTTGAGTGCGATCAAACTGGAACATTGTTCGGTAATGGTCATATCTCGGAGTCAGATCTCGGGATTTAGGTCTACTTTTTTATGGATGGAAAGGTAAGACATAGGCCTACATAACTTTCATGAGGAGCCCAAGATTTAACAAGTGCCGCCAAGTCCAAATTGTAGCAACAACGAAGAAGTCCGAATCTGTCCTATGGACCCAAACACTCGTCGGGTTGTTCAACCATATCTCGAAGTTCTAGAATTCAAATGAGCTCAAATGTTTATCTTGGAAAGATGAGACAATTTCCTAGAACTTTCATGATTGAAGTCTATTCAAATTATAACGTTATCAATGAAGTTTTTGGCATACAGAAGATAAGAATTGTCACTAGTCAAGATGTGACCACCCATTCATCAATTAGTCACCAACTCAATAGTTCCGAATTTTGGCCTATAAAAGGAGGTGTTTGCCATGTATTTAGGCATCGCTGGTATTCAGATCAAGATCATGCTCTGCTCTCTCTCTTTGTAATACTTAAGTTTTGTTTATGCCTTTCATTTCTTTTTTTTTGGTAAGTTGACATATGTATTAAAAGAAGAAGATACAAGCAATATAAGGCATACCCTGATTTACAATGATAATTGAAAACATAAAAACAACAGATCTACAGCTAGCCACTGACCCTAAAACGAAACCTCACTAGATTCTTATGCCTTAGTTAACTTCTTTCTCATTTATGTTCTTATCTTGTTTATTTATGTTTCTTTCTTTCATTATGTTTAGTTAAGTTAATTATGTCAAGGTGAAAAGGGTACACTAATGGCATGACATTGTGTGGTTCAAGAATGCCTGCTCCAAGACATTCATTTCTTCTATGGATGGCCGTCCAACAGAAACTCACAACTCAAGATAAACTTCACCGGTTTGGTATACATGGTCCCAATAGATGCTCACTCGTCTCAAGAACAATGAGGATCACAACCACTTGTTCTTTGAATGCTCCTATACTAAAGCGATCCGGTGGGATGTTTGGGGATGATGCGACATTCCAAGAATGACAAAAGGTCGGATGAATGGATTTGATGGGCCACCATCTCTTGGCATGGCAAGAGTTTCGCTAAATTTTCAGAACCGAGTTTTCATGGCTACGTTGTATCATGTATGGCAAGAACGGAATGCAAGGATCTTTGCTGGAATGTCTAGAACTTGAATTTGGTCTTTTAATCAAATCGAATGTATCATCGTGATAAGCTTGATTTGATGAGGAATGCCGTACCAACAAATGAAAACAAAAGGATCCAACGAGCTTGGAGGGTGAATACCATAGATTCTTAATTTGTTAGTTAGTGGTTGTATTGGTTTCCCTCACGAATCTAGTGAGGTTTCGCTTTTAGGGCCTGGCTAGCCTTTGAGCCATTTGTTGTTTTATGTTTCACATTTATCATTGTAAATCCCGGGGTATGCCCTTATAATGTTTGTATCTTCTTCTTTTAATACATCGTCAACTTACCAAAAAAAAAAAAAAAGAAAAAGTACACTAATGGTATAAGAATAAGTATAATATAAACTTAACACTGACCTAATGTTGGATACTAACATGCTTTATATTTGTTATCTTATTCACTTTTAATACTTTGCTTGTTAAATGATTAATCTAGATTTATGTTGTATAACACTTAGTACAACAAATACTTGGCATTTTCATAGCCCACATCTTTGTATAGTATAACCGACACCTGAGCTATGAAAGGAACTTAATTTGTTGTTAACATAAGTTATAATCATGAATGCCTAACAACATTTACAAGTATTAGCATTATTCGAGATAAGATAACTAATGTAATTATGTTAACAATTTATAATATGATTGGAACCTCCTTTGTGTATGGTTTCTAATTGAATAAAAAGAGTTTATACTATACTTGTTTGAAATACCATTAGTGGATCCTCTAACCTTGACATTTATTATTATCATTGTTTAATCCTTGCATTAATCTTCATCTCAAAGTTCTCATCAACTTCTTCTTCTTCTTCATCTTTATTATTATCATTATTAATAGTATTATTGGTATCATTATTAGTATCACTACTACTATTCTTTACCCCGCCTTTCCTACTACTACTACTATTGTTGTTGGTGTTGTTTATAATTTATACAATTAACCTCCCTGTGGTTCGACCCCTGTCTTGCCGGGTTATTTATTACTTCGACACTCCTGCACTTGGGAGAAGACATCAATCTTTTGGTCATGTCACATACCATCCTCAAACAAATGACCAAGCTGGAAATTTTAAATCGAGAAATCAACTCCATTTTAGAGAAGACAGGTGCAACCCAACCGTGAGATTGGAGTCTACGACTTGGTGATGTACTTTGGGCTTATCGGACTGCTTACAAAATCACCTATAGGAATGTTACCTTATAGGATGATTTATGGAAAAAGCATGTCATCTACGGGTGGAGCTTGAACACAAAGCTTTTTGGGCCATTAAAAATGTAACATGGATTATGATATTGTCGGGATTGTAAGAAAGTTCCAATTGCAAGAGTTAGAAGAGATTCAAAATGATTTCTAAAAAAAATAACAAATCTCTATGTTTGATCTTTTTGAACTCCTATTGGTTTATGAGAATGTGAGTATTACATATGAGAATTAATTGAGATAGATGAAGATATAAATCGAATGAAGGAGTGTGCATGCAAGTTTTAAGATTTAATTGGTTTAGGGATTGACTTTGAAAATATGTCATGTTGACTTTATAGTGTTATACCAATGCAATCTTTCGAGCCTTCAACATTATATTCTTTGATTGTGCCTTCTTTCAATGATATGTATATCTAGAACTTGCTTCATATCTTGTTGAGACATTCATATTACATATATACATGAAGATGATAAAAGCATTAGGAATTTTAACCACACTGAGCCAAAAGCCAACCTAAAGCATATTATCTTTAGTGAGCCCCTTTTGAGCTTGTTTATCTTTTCTTTGCTTTATCCATGTATAAGCCTTAACTTTTTATATGTTTTCCTTTACCCCTAGCCAAGGATTAGTAGAGCATATACTTATGATATGTCATGGAATTATGGTTGAAAATTATGTGAAAAGAAAGAAGAAGTGATGCTTGATGAAAAGATGGACAAAGTTGCAAAGGTTAAAAAAACGAAAAAAGAAAAAAGTGTTATGTTCTTAAGATTTTATGCTTTGAAAAGCTTGAAATCGAAGAAGTTAAGCATAGGTGATTAAAGATGGAAAATTTATGTGCTTTGATGGAATATCTTGTTTGAAATATCATTTTTCATAATGATCTACTTTCTTTGGTTTGAACCTTTTCTTTTACTCTCTTTTACCTCACCTTAACCTTAGCCCCATTACAATAAAAAAATAAGACCTTTTGATTCATGCATTGTTTGTAATATGTTAGTAATGGAGATGAGATTGAAGAGCAAGCTTATGGTAGAACATATTCATTGATTGAATTTGAAAGATTTAAACACATAAGCCTTAAACACGTGAGTGTTGGAGTGTATATCAATGAGAGGACCTATCACTTTGGCATGACATAGATTTCATTTAAATCCCGACGATTAATTGAGTTTTGAAGTTTGCATGTAAATAAATTCATGAAAATTTATACTCTTTATCCTTCTTAATTGTGTTCTTGTTTATAATGCATATATTTTTGGATATTGATGGGAGATTAGAAGATTAGTCATAGAGATTTAATTTAATTTAACTTTAAATTGGTTTTACCTATCCTTTCTCGAGGACGAACAAGATCTAAGTGTAAGGGTATTTGATGCAACCATATTATTCGATAGTTTCACCCACATTTAACTAGTGTTTTGCCTATGTTTTATATGTAAAATGCCATGATATTCTTTATTTTATGTTTTGAAGGCACTTTTGGATGAAAGATGCAAAAAGGAGTAAATTGGGGATAATTGGCTGATTTGACCTTCAGTCGATATTTTGTGCAGAGCATGAGCTCTTGAGGTGAAAATGAAGTGATTCTAGTGGAATTAAAAAGCTAACATCCATACCTTTCCCGGACATCTAAGGCAAGAAAATAAAATAAGGTCATGGAAATCTTAGCCTTTAAAGTCAAATCTTGTAATCGCTAGTGTTGACCTTTGGTCATTCGACTTTAATATTTGGACCTCTGTAAGTCCAATTGATGTAAACTCAATTCTTTTTGATTCCTGACTCACATTCCTATAAACGCTCAAACTTTTAGCAAAAAACGATGTCATATGGGGAGATATGATTTTTCAAAGATGACAACTGAATTTCGCCAAAGAAATGTTTTCGTGAAGAAACGAGTCCAAATTACGCCCAAGCATCTAAACCGATATCCAAGTTTTTATTTCAGCAATTTAGTTCCTCTAAGTCAAAGCTTGAAGATTTCATGCAAGGCTATTTCTCCTTTTTTAGGAAAATAGTTATTGAAGTTCTTAAATGTAAATAGTCTACTTAAGGGAGGACTATTTTATAAAATAGAGACTAGGGTTTCTAGGATATAAAAAGAATGAGAGAAAAGAAGAGGGGGGTAGCCACCAAGAAGAGAAAAATGCCCCTCTCCTCTAAGAAACCAAAAATCATGCATTCCTCCTTCTTTTTGATTAGTTATTCAACAAACATGCAAGGCTAAACTCTTTTCTTGTTTGCAAGGACACTGAAACCTTCTGATTTCAAGAACCGTGAGATTTATTTTACCTTTTCTTTTCAGTTTATATGATGAATATGTTTGTTCTTCTATACTTATTTTCCTATGATTGTTTATTTTAATTGCTAGAGCGGACTCTAAGTTATTATTGTAGACAATCCATTGCTAAGTTTGATATCAAAACCGAGTTGTGATACATGAACTTGTGAAGTAATCGAGTTTAATAATTATGGCGGATCTACATTATTAATTTTAGGAGAACATTCAATCAAATCAAACGTAGATTGCAAAGTAAGCTATGTTTTCTTGATTAATCAACCTATCTAATTCTTAAGGCTACCATTGAATTAAAATTACTAGCGAACATCGTGGTTATTTGATGGTTATGGTTAGTTATACGACGGATCCGTTAACTAACCAATGTTAAGAAGAGATAAATATTCAGAATATAAATTGATGTTTCATTTCCATGATCGGTTCGATTTACGTAGGTAGATGTGTGCTTGCGACCAACGTTTGTTCTCTTGATAATTTTTTGATTTTATTTAATTTTTGCTTGATAGTTTTCTATTTTCTTTTTCTTTATCCTAAACAACGTCCTAAACCTCTCCAAATTGCATGTCATCTAGCATAAAAATCTGACTTGAACCTTCCTTGTGGGATTGACCCTTGCTTGCTCTATACTATCTTGTGTGTTGTGTTTTAAGCTAGGGTAATTAATTTGTGTGACCGCGACATCGCAACAAAAAAGTAGTTAAGCTTAAATGAACCAGCAATTTCAACCAAGTCTTAAACATTTAGCGAGAAAACCATTTAAAAGTAAAAACAAGAGAGAGCTCGGAAAGCCTTTGCTTCAAGAAACGAGAGCATTCACGTCTTTAGAAATCATAAGACAAGACCACTCAACAAAAAATCACCAACTCAGATACATTCGACAATAGAGCTCCAAGAGAGCTTTATCGCCACCAATGACAAAAACTCAACTTCAACAAAGAATTTTTTCTCCAACTAACCCTAAGCATTAAATAACATTGAGCTAAACAACGCAATAACACGCATACCCAAAATTGAAAAAGGATCCGTTTTGAAACAACAACTAATCTCTTAAATAACAATTTGAATAAAAAATACAAGCAACTCAACAATCAAAAACTCACGTAAAAACGTCCATAAATACAACAATAATAATAAAACAACCGTAATGGATATGCTCATATCTCTCAACATGAAATGTGGAATAATATAATGCCCAAAAAAACTTCCGAATCGAAACTACTCTCTTTTCAAAATCGCATCACATTATTCTATAAAAATGAAATAAACATGTATAAATAAATTATCAATCATGTCATATAACATCACACAGTACATTTAGCTAGCACTTGAACGTAGTTAATTGACTAACAAGTTAGGAAAAATGATATCATACCATGTCACTAAGCACGCTTTACTTGCGTTGCATACATTCGCCACAAGCATTTCAACTTCCTGCTCAAGATCACCCATCTTGGACTACATTTCTCTTTTCCTTCTTAAATTAGATACTTTGCAGCAAAGTCGTGAAAATCATCATCAATTAAAACTCCAGGAATTGAGTGGAGCTCGATGTCACCTCATGAATACTACAACCTTGCCGATCCATATTCAAAGAAGTGGAATCACTCCTAGTCGACATACTCTTAAGTAGTTGATCCCACCTTGACAGGAGTTGAACACCAATTCTAGATGTTTTCTTCTTTCTACCTCGAACCTTAGAAGGATCTCGCTTCCTTTCTTTTGCCACTACTCTTTATGTTGCTTGTTTGAAATATTCACCCCATCAACCATTCGAGACATGTCGCTCTAAATTTGAAATCCCAACATCCTTTGAATCACCGCTTCCTTCTTCCAAATTAGCACGATCAATGTTAGCATTGCTTGTGCCGGATGGACATCATTGCCACCAAGTACTCCTAACGAATGATCCCATGAAAACTCTCTAATTGCGACAATGTTGGAATGCATTGATGTGCATCATGGGAATGATAATCCATCTTGTAAATCTAAAACTAATATGCAAGAGGATTCGGATGGTCCAATGACAAGAGCGAGAGAAAACAACTACTAAAGGGCCTTGACGAGTCAAATTGGAATGATTGAAGGCGTGGCGGAGTTAAAAATTAGCAATACATTTGAAATTGGTTGACGGATGTTTATTTGAATACAATTGGAAATTGGCGATGGGAAAAGAACTTAATGGTTCTTTTGATGATGGGCTACTTGAATTTGGGTTGATATGCAAATAAGTGAAGGAATTGATGTTGTTTATGGTCGAACAAAGAAATGAATTTGAACTCGAATTTGAAGTCATCCATTGCATGTGAAAACAAGACTAATCTAGGTGGATTTCAAGTTCGGAACATGTTCTTTCTAGATTGTCCAACCATGATTGCATTGGACTTTTGTGTAAGAAGATATGGTTGTTTTAAATTTGGTCCGCTTTATGTTAGAAAGGTCAAAAAACGTGTGCTAGTTAATTTGTCTAGGTTAGTTTGTCAAAGTCTATTTTTTTAGGCTTGACTTCTGCCATGTTGAATTTTTCCTAACTTTGGAGGGATGTTCCAGTTATAAATATAGTATCAGAATATGTAATAAAGCACTTTTTGGCCAATATTTGAAACTCAATTCACGAATTACGAGTTGTTCTTCCAAATTAATTTTGTGAAGAACCCTACCGACTTATCACTCTTCAATCACAAAGAGTGTGGCGAAATCCTAGATTGATCTTTGTGGCGTCCAGATCGACTTATCAAAGTATCATTCTAGTCTATCCCCCATCTTATTTACCTTATAATCACTATAATCCAGCCTAAACACCAAAAGAAAGACAACACAACCAGACCCATCCTTCATCCATTTTCATCAGATTCATTGTTGCCAGATTTCGAATCATTCCGCGGCGCATCATGCATTCTGTCAAATTTAATCTTCAAAGATGGTTCAATATCGTTATGTCTGAATTTTTTTGCTCCTCTAATGTCCTATATATAATAAATAAAAGTAATTAATGAAGGATCTTGTATTGAACATTTTTTCAAAATTTGACAACAATAAATGAAATTGTTAGGATGATGAGGAATTGACCTGAATTTTTTTCTTTCCACCACTCATCGCTAATTGAAATTGTTTCTAATTCACTACTCCAACCGACACCAGTTTCAGTAACCAGCTTTGTCCATATCCTCCAATTCTTTTTGCATCCATCCTACTTGTTCTTCAGTCTGTGTTTTAGTGAATGCACGCACCAATTTGTTCCTTGAATGATGTTATAAGAAATTTTCACCCCGTTTTATTGAAATGAGTATTAGGTCTCATTCTTATATCAATGGCCTTAATACATAGATCACAAAACATATGTTACATTTTCTTTGTCCAAGCAGCCTTATCCATAGATTCAAGACCTTCCATGGTATCTTTTAAAACATTTAACAAAAAAAAAAAAACAATCAATGATATCAATTACTTAGAGGGACAAATATAACCGTGGATTCAACCAATTTAGCAAAAGAATCCATCGAAATGTTTTTTATCATGCTTCTTATTGGTGCTTCCTCTCTTTAGCTGAAATTACTCAAGTCAGAATTATTTTGGACATATCTATCAGTTTAAGCTTTATGTTTTGGAAGAAGTTTGAAATTTTGTAGTTCCAATAAATGAACAAATTAAACTTCTATTTTATCTTATTATGGTTATCATAAACAAGTGAGATTGGATTCATTTATCAACAACAGAAATTGAAGCACATGAAAAAATATTCTTTGATTTTCAATTCAAGGTAGCAAATTCAGTTAGGTTTTGGGGGAAGAAAAAACCCATGCTCATAAGACAATAGAATTGAAGTTGGTTCCAATTTCGTTGCTATATTTTATCCTTTCATTGCAAGCCACGGTTAACTATAGTTGATAACTGATTAGTACTTAAAAGTGCAGTTTTATCAAGGTTTTATATCATCATATTGCATTTAAAGTATTATTAAATTCCCTAACTTAAGCATGTTTTATAATAACAAGTCTAATAACATAAGATATCTTTAATTTATGATAAATGCTCATTTTGAATGCAGGCATATCTCACAATTTAAAGGATTGATTGATGTGTTTAACTATTGAAAGTGAAAAGACAAAGAGAGGGCTAAACTTAAAGTAGAGAAGTTGGTTTAATTTAAATGGAACATCATTCATTTATTGGATCATAACTAGAGCTGTAGAAGATGAATTTAAGTATGGTTTATATGGATGGAAAGCTAGGACATAGGCCTAAAACTTTCATGAAGAGTCCAAGATTCAAAACGGTTGCTTTTCAAGTTCAAATTGTAGCAACAAAAGAGAAGTCAATCTTCATGAAAGTCCAAATGAGCTCATTCTTATTTTGTTGGAAAGCTGAGACAAATTCCCACAACTTTCAGGGAGACTATTTGTTCAAATTATGATGTTAGCAATGATGTTTTGTTCAAACAAGAAGATAATGGTTGTCACCAAGTCAAGAGGTGGCCACTGATGTAACCATATTATTCAATAGTTTCACTCACATTTAACTAGTGTTTTGCCTATTGTTTTATGTATAAAATGCCTTGATATTCTTTGTTTTATGTTTTGAAGGCACCTTTAGATGAAAGATGCAAAAAGGAGTAAATTGGAGGTAATTGGCATATTTGACCCTCAGTCGATGTTTTGTGCAGAGCGTGAGCTCTAAAAGTCGAAACGAAGTGATTCCAGTGGCATTAGAAAGATAACACCCATACCTTTCTGGAAATCTAAGTCAGGAAAAATAAAAATACAAAGAGCATGGAAATCACATCCTTCAAAGTCACAACTCGCATTCTGCCAATGTTGACCTTTGTCCATTAAAAATTAAATATCTGGAGCTGTAGATATCCAATTTATGCAAACTCAATTGTTTTGGATTCCTGACTCAAATGGCTACAAACGCTTCAAATTTCAGCCAAAAACGATGTCATATAAGGGAGATATGATTTTGCAAAGATGACAACTGAATTCTGCCGGCAATAGGTTTCGTGAAGAAACGAATCCAAATTACATCCCGAAGCATCAAAACCGACATCCAAGTTTTAATTTCAGCAATTTAGCTCCTCAAGTAAATCAATCCAGAAGGTCAAGGAAGGCAGCCACCAACCTCAAGCCACCAACCTCAAACCACCAACCACAAACCAGATGCCAGCCACCAGCCACCAGCTGCCTTCACACTACCACCATCTCTTGATATTCACACTTGAACTTTGATTTTTTTTTACTTACAATTTGTGTATAAATAGGCAGCTAAGTTCATGATATTAAAAGAGCCAAGAGAGAGGGAGAGGGAGTGCAGTAGAATCAAAGAAAGAAGGGTGGCAGCCATAAGAGAAGAAACACAAACTCTCCCTTTTACAAATCAGAAATCATGTATTCTTTCATCTTTAGGAGTAGTTGTTCAATAGATATGCAAGGCTAAGCTCGTTTTCTTGGTTGCAAGGACGCAAACACCTTCAGATTTCAAGAACGTGAGATTTATTCTTCCATTTATATTTGGTTTGTATTATGAATGAGTATGTTTGTTTTCCTATGCATATTTCGTATGATTGTTTATCTTAATTGCTAGAGCGGACTCTAAGTTATTATTGTGAACAATCTATTGCTAAGTTTGATATCAAAACCGGAGTTGTGATATATAAACTTGTGAAGCAACTAAGCTTGGTAATTGTAGCGGAACTACGTTATTAAACTTAGGAGAACATTCGATCAAAGCAACACAAGTCGACAACTTGGTTGTTAAGATTAATGAATTTATCTAGATCTTAAGGCTTGCCATTGGATTAAATCATTAGTGCGGACACTCGTGATTATTTGTTGGTTAAGGTTAGTTATACGGATCCGTTAATTAACCAATGTTAAGAAAAGATAAAAATTCGGAATATAAGCTGAAGTTTCGTTTCAAGGATCGGTTCGATTTCGTAGGTGGATGTGTGCTTGCAACCAAGGTTTTTTTTTGTGATATATTTCAGTTTCAATTGATTTTGTTTGCTAGTTTAATTTCTTCCATAGTTTAGATCATCACAAATCAAAATTCCCAATTGCATAACATATAACATAAAAATATGAACTAAACCTTCCTCGTGGGATCGACCCCTTGCTTGCTCTATACTATCTTGTGTGTTTTAAGCTAGGGTAATTAATTTGTCGCGACCCGACATCGCAACAAATTTTGGCGCCAGTTCTTGGGAAGTAATTTTAGTTAATTCTTGTGCTGTTATTTTTATTTGCTTTGTGATTGTTATTTATTTTTCTAAAAAAAAAAAGAGATAGAATTTTTGCTTGCGGCGGTACTGTTCACTTACGGCAGCGGTACTGTTCAAAACAGATTTTTTGGTGGAATTAGGTATCGGCCTTTTATTTCGACGAAGGAAACGACGTTCAACAAGACTAGTGATAACCACTAGCCTCACCTTATCGAGGCCAAATTCCACTGTTTTCTAGGGTTTTTAGGCAGTTTTAGTTTTCTACCGTAGGATTTTCGTACAATTTGCATTGTTTTCAATCTCTTGTGTGATTGGTTTATTTTGAGTTTTCTTGAAGATTTATGCCTGAACCCGTTCTACTAATCAAATTCAAGTGCGATTGGATCTTGAAATAGAAAACACTTTACACAAAGTTCACTGAAAGGAAGCTCGCCTCAACACCATGGCTCGTTGCACGACAACAAACACTCAAGGAGCTTGCGCTCCTAACGTGGAAAATCAGCCAATCGTGCATAAACATCGACAATAATGTAAACTTTGAGCTCAAATCTGGTTTTATACATTTGCTACCAACATTCAATGGTCTTGCAGGAGAAGATCCTCATACTTATCTCAAGGAGTTCCATATGGTTTGCATTGGCATGAAACCGAATGGAGTTAACGAAGAACAGGTTAAGTTGAAAGCTTTCCCTTTCTCTTTAAAAGGGGCAGCAAAGACATGGCTTTTCTCTATTCTCCCAGGATCTATTGGAACTTGGAATGCCATGAAGAAGATTTTCCTTGAGAAGTATTTCCCAAAGATCTCGAGTTGCCAACATAAGGAAAGAAATATGTGGGATTCGGCAATCTCATAGAGAGACACTCTCCGAATATTGGGAAAGATTTGAGCAACTCTGCATTCAATGTCCTCATCATCAAATACCTGATCAGCTGCTCATTCAATATTTTTATGAAAGATTGATGCTTCGACCAGTAGTATCATTGATGCTTTGCAAGTGGAGGGGCATTGGTAGATAAGACACCCGAGGTCGCACCCAATTGATCTCAAACATGGCAGCCAACTCGAAACAGTTTGGCACTCGTGGGGATTTCTCAAACAAACGAGTAAATGAGGTACGTGTTTCTAACCTTGAAAATAAAGTTAATGATCTTACTTCTCTTGTGCGTTCTTTGGCTTGTGGAAATGTACAGCAGGTAAAAGTTTGTAGCATATGTTCCTTACAAGGACATGCCTCAGATATGTGCCCAACAATGCAAGAAGATTACATTGAATAGGCTAATACAGTTGATGGAGCATTCAATGGACAACCCCAACGTAAATATGATCCCTTTTCCAACACGTACAATCCTGGATGGAGAGATCATCCTAACTTATGCTATGGGAACCCACCTCAACAAAGCAATCAAGGACGACAGTTCCATCCCCATGGATTTCAATCCCAACAGAATTATCAAGCAAGACAACCCCCTCCTCCATTCACAAACTCCAATGTTATGGGGTCGTCATCCAATGATGATCTTCGTGAGATGATGAAAACTTTGGCTTCTAACACTGTGACCTTACAACAAAATGTCATGTCTTTTCAACAGGAAACAAGGTCAAGTAAGTATTCACAACTTGGAAAAGCAAATGGGGCAAGTAGCTTCAAGTATAGGGAAATTGGAAGCACAAATGAATGGAAAGTTACCCTCCCAAGCATTGAATCCAAAAGAGAATGTTAGTGCGATCATGCTGTGAAGTGGGAAAGAACTTGAAGAGCAAAGGTCGAAACAAATTGAGATTGAGAAAGAAGAAGAGATAGAAACCGAATTGAGTAGAAAGAAGAAACATCCTCCTCTTTCCCAAACTGAAACAATGACCATTACTCCGAAGGTAAGTCCTAACTCAATGAATTCCAGTTTTCAACTAATTCCACCCTTTCCTGTGAGTTCTTCTAGGTCAAAGAAAGAAGACAAAGAAAAAGAGATTTTAGAGGTTTTCAAGAAAGTGAAACTCAACATTCCTTTGCTTGATGTTATCAAGCAAATTCCCAAGTATGCCAAATTCTTGAAGGAGCTGTGTACTACCAAGAGAGCTTTCAAACTGAAAGGTCACGAAACGGTAAGTATGGGTGAAGTTGTATCTGCTATTGTTCAAAAGAATATGCCTTTGAAGCAAAAAGACCCAGGTGCATTTACTATCCCATGTGTTATTGGTAATGCTAGTTTCAAAAGGGCCTTGTGCGATTTAGGTGCATCCATTAGTGTTATGCCTAAACATGTTTATGATTCTCTTAGTCTTGAACCTTTGAATAAAACTAGCATTGTAATACAACTTGCGGATCGTAGTTTTGTTTATCCACTTGGTATGATTGAAGATGTCCTAATCAAGATTGATAGTTTGGTTATTCCATGCGATTTTTATATTGTTGATATGGAACATGATTCTTGTGATTTATCAAGCAACACTCCTATATTGTTTGGGAGACCATTCTTGAAAGCTGCCAATACAAAGATTGATTGTGGTAAGGATACTTTGTCTATGGAGGTAGGAGATGAAAAAATTGAATTTAATTTTCATGATGCAATGACATATCCTTATAGCAATGTTTATTCTATCACATGCTATGACCAAGTTGATAAGTGTGTACAACAATTTTGTGATTTTGATAGTAAGGATGGATTAAGCGTAGCTTTGAGCTATGGCTATGATTTTACCGAGATAAAAGAGAAGGAGAGGCACATATGTGTTCCCCAAAACATGCACCAATCAGCATTGGCTTTGCAAGCTTTGCAAACTGTTCCCCATGATGCGGGAGTCATTCCCCCTATCACGGAAAATGAATGGGTGGCGTCTATCCTTTTGGTACCTAAAAAGACTGGAACCATGTTGGAAGAAATTCGAAATGATGCTTATGAAAATGCAAGGATTTACAAAGAAAAGACTAAGCGTCTTCATGACCGAATGCTTACAAGAAAGGAGTTTCATGTTGGAGACAAAGTCCTTCTTTATCATTCGCGTTTGAAACTTTTTCCTGGAAAGTTACGCTCTCGTTGGATTGGATCATTTGTTGTTTCTAATGTTTTTCCTTATGGTGCAGTTGAAATTACAAGTTTAGAAACCAATAGAGTACTCAAGGTCAATGGGCATCGCTTGAAACCTTTCTATGACAATTGGACGACAAAACTCACCGCTTCTGTGAAGTGAGCTGAACCAATCTATGAAGAATGAACATGCAGCATGTCGAGCCAATGACATAAAACAAAAGCGCCATCTGGGGAGGCAACCCAGCACAAAAAAAAAATCAGATTTGCTTTCTTTTTCCGTATCTTTTATTTTTTGCATTTTACTTTATTTTTGTCATTCTCCTATATTCCTTTTCTTTTATTTCAACATTAAGGACAATGTTGTGTTTTAAGTGTGGGGGTATTAAGAGAACTTTGGTTTTCTTTGTTATTTAAAAAAAAAATTATGTTTGATCTTTAGAACTCCTATTGATTTTTGAGAATACAAGTATTATGTATGAGAATTAGTTGAGATAGAAGAAGATATAAATCAAATGAATGAGTGTGCATGCTAATTTTAAGATTTAATTGTTTTAGGGATTGACTTTGAGAATATGCCATGTTGACTTTATAGTGTTATACCAATACAAGCTTTTGAGCCTTCAACATTATATTTTTTTTTATTGTGCATTCTTTCAATGATATGTATCTCTAGAACTTGCTTCATATCTTGTTGAGATTACATTCGCATTACATATATACATGAAGATGATAAAGGCATTAGAAATTTTAACCATTTGAGCCAAAAAGCCAACCTAAAGCAAATTGTCCTTAGTAAACCCCTTTTGAGCTTGTTTATCTTTTCTTTGCTTTATCCATGTATAAGCCTTAACTTTATATATGTTTTCCTTTTCCCCTGGCCAAGGATTAGTAGAGCATATACTTGTGATATCTCATGGAATTATGGTTGGAAATAAAGTGAAAAGAATGAAGAAGTGATGCTTGATGAAAAGATGGGCAAAGTTGCAAAAGAAAAAAAAACAAAAAACAAAAAAAAAACAAAAAAACAAAGTATTCCTTTATGTTCTTAAGGTTTTATGTTGAAAGAGCTTGAAATCAAAAGAAGTTAAGCATTGGTGCTTAAAGATGGAAAATTTATGTGCTTTGATGGAATATTTTGTTTGAAATATCATTTTTCAGAATGCTCTACTTTCTTTGGTTTGAACCTTTCCTTTTACTTTCTTTTTCCTCACCTTACCCCTAGCCCCATTACAACCGAAAATAAGACCTTTTGATTCATGCATTGCTTGTAATATGTTAGTAATGGAGATAAGATTGAAGAGCAAGCTTATGGTAGATTATATTCATTGATTGAATTTGAGAGATTTAAACACATAAGCCCTAAACACGTGAGTGTTGGAGTGTATATCAATGAGAGGACCTATCACTTTGGCATGGCATAGATTTCATTTAAATCCTGACAATTAATTGAGTTTTGAAGTTTGCATGTAAATGAATTCATGAAAATTTATACTCTATATCCTTCTCGATTGTATTCTTGTTTATAATGCATATATTCTTGAACATTGATGGGAGATTAAGATATTGATCATAGTTATTTTCAATTTGATTTTATCTATCCTTTCTCGAGGACGAGCAAGAGCTAAGTGTGGGGGTATTTGATGTAACCATATTATTCGATAGTTTCACTCACATTTAACTAGTGTTTTGCCTATTGTTTTATGTATAAAATGCCTTGATATTCTTTGTTTTATGTTTTGAAGGCACCTTTAGATGAAAGATGCAAAAAGGAGTAAATTGGAGGTAATTGGCAGATTTGACCCTCAGTCGATGTTTTGTGCAGAGCGTGAGCTCTAAAAGTCGAAACGAAGTGATTCCAGTGGCATTAGAAAGATAACATCCATACCCTTCTGGAAATCTAAGTCAGGAAAAATAAAAATACAAAGAGCATGGAAATCACATCCTTCAAAGTCAAAACTCGCATTCTGCCAGTGTTGACCTTTGTCCATTACAAATTAAATATCTGGAGCTGTAGATATCCAATTTATGCAAACTCAATTGTTTTGGATTCCTGACTCAAATGGCTACAAACGCTTCAAATTTCAGCCAAAAACGATGTCATATGAGGGAGATATGATTTTGCAAAGATGACAACTGAATTCTGCCGGCAATAGGTTTCGTGAAGAAACGAATCCAAATTACATCCCGAAGCATCAAAACCGGCATCCAAGTTTTAATTTCAGCAATTTAGCTCCTCAAGTAAATCAATCCAGAAGGTCAAGGAAGGCAGCCACCAACCTCAAACCACCAACCACAAACCAGCTGCCAGCCACCAGCCACCAGCTGCCTTCACACTACCACCATCTCTTGATATTCACACTTGAATTTTGATTTTTTTTTACTTACAATTTGTGTATAAATAGGCAGCTAAGTTCATGATATTAAAAGAGCCAAGAGAGAGGGAGAGGGAGTGCAGTAGAATCAAAGAAAGAAGGGTGGCAGCCATAAGAGAAGAAACACAAACTCTCCCTTTTACAAATCAGAAATCATGTATTCTTTCATCTTTAGGAGTAGTTGTTCAATAGATATGCAAGGCTAAGCTCGTTTTCTTGGTTGCAAGGACGCAAACACCTTCAGATTTCAAGAACTGTGAGATTTATTCTTCCATTTATTTTTGGTTTGTATTATGAATGAGTATGTTTGTTTTCCTATGCATATTTCGTATGATTGTTTATCTTAATTGCTAGAGCGGACTCTAAGTTATTATTATGAACAATCTATTGCTAAGTTTGATATCAAAACCGGAGTTGTGATATATAAACTTGTGAAGCAACTAAGCTTGGTAATTGTAGCGAAGCAAGTTATTAAACTTAGGGAGAACATTCGATCAAAGTGACACGACCAAAAGATTGATGTCTTCTCCCAAGTGCAGGAGTGTCGAAGTAATAAATAACCCAAGCAGACCGGGTCGAACCACAGGGAGGTTAATTGTATAAATTATAGTTAACAACAATACAATAACAACAACAATAATAGTAGTAACAATAATAATAATAATAAAGAAGAAGAAGAAGAAGTTGATGAGAACTTTGAGTTGCACGATTAACGTAAGGATTAAACAATGATAACAACAAATGTCAAGGTTAGAGGATCCACTAATGGTACGTCAAACAAGTATAGTATAAACTCTTACTAATCAACCGGAAACCACACACAAAGGAGGTTCCAATCGGATTATAAATTGTTAACATGATTACATTAGTTATCTTATTCGAATAATGCTAATACTTGTAAATGTTGTCGGCATTCATTATTATAACTTATGTTAACAACAAATCAAGTTCCTTTCATAGCTCGGGGTCGGTTATACCATACAAGATGGGCTATGAAAGTGCCAAGTATTTGTTGTACCAAGTGTTATACAACATAAATCTAGATTAACCATTTCACAAGCAAAGTATTAAAAGTGAACAAGATAACAAATATAAAGCATGTTAGTATCCAACATTAAGGTCCATGTTAAGTTTATATTATACTTATTCTTACACCATTAGTGTACCCTTTTCACCTTGACATAATTAACTTAGCAACACATAATGAAAGAAAGAAACATAAATAAACAAGGGAAGGAAATGAAAAGCATAAGCAAGAAATTAATATAAGCAAAACTTAAGCATTACAAAATATAAAGAGAGAGCAAGAGCATGATCTTGATCTAAACACCAAGATGCCTAAATACATGGCAAATGCCTCCTTTTATAGGCCAAAATTCGGAACTATTGATTTGTTGACTAATTGATGAGTGGGTGGCCACATCTTGACTTGGTGACAATCCTTATCTTCTTGTCTGCCAAAAACGTCATTGATGACGTCATAATTTGAACAAACTTAAATCATGAAAGTTCTAGAGAATTGTCTCATCTATCCAGGGTAAAAATTTGAGATCATTTGGACTTCTAGAACTCGAGATATGGGCTGAACACTAAACAGTGTCTGGGCTGCAGGACAGATTCGGACTTCTTTATTGTTGCTGCAATTTGGACTTGAAAACGGCCTTTTTAAATCTTGGGCTTCACATGAAAGTTGTAGGCCTATGTCTTATCTTTCCATCCATATAAAATGGACCTAAATCCAAGATCTACAGCTCCAGATATGACCCGATTACCGAACAGTGTTCCAATTTGGACTGCACTAAAGATCTCTTTTCTAAGTTTGGCCATCTCTTTGTCCTTTCAATTTAAGTACTTCAACTCATCAATCAATTCTTTCATTTATGTGATAGGCCTGCATTTAAGATGAACATTTACCATAAATTAAAGGTATCTTATATTATTAGATACGTTATTATAAAGCATGCTTTAGTTAAGGAGTTATTGATACTTCAAGTGCAAAATGATGATATAAAACCTTGATAAAAATGCACTTTTAAGTACTAATCACACCCCCCAACCAGCTTATTACTAGTCCCTAGTAATCAAAGCGTTAAAATAGAGAAAAAAAACAATTTGCAAATTCCACAAAGCAAGGCATTCATCATTCAACTTCCATTAATCTATCCAGATAAACAAACTCTCATTAAATTTATATATCTGCTCAATACCTCTTAAACAAAATATTAATAAACCTTCCTTTTTATGTGCTCAATGTATGAAAACATAGATGATGGGGCTTTGATTGGAAGAAAACAATATTCTGTTCTAATGTTTAAGGTTAACTTCCTTGGGTTGGGATTATTATCTTCTTCTTTTTTTTTTTTTTTCAATATATATACATATACTTAAAACACAATGCATCTTTAACCCATGTAACGAGCTTTGGCTAATGACTCCCGGACCAGTTGGTCTTAGGGCATTAGGTATTGAGACACCCCTACGAGCTTAGTAACTCGGGTTGCAGATATCGATCGTAGATAGTGCAATGTTTGATTCCCTTAAGCTTTTCTCCTTAACCCATGTAACAAGCTTTGGGCCAATAGCTCCCAAGTCATTGACTTTAGGGTATTAGGTGTTAAAACACCCCTTCCGGGCTTAATTGCTTAGGTTAGGGAGGCTACTAAATCAAACTTATCTACGTTTTATTATCATCATTTTTTTTTTTTTTTTTTTTTTGTTTTTTGTTTTTTTTTTGTTTTTTTTGGCAAATTATAGACTATCCCTATCCCTTAGTTGTTACCTTTAACAAAAGAACATAAATAATGTAATAATCCAATGTGCAACCCACAATCATATGTTAAAGTGTGTGTGTGAAAATGAAGGTTTAAGAATACTTGTTAAATGAGTATATGAGCGAAATCATGTGATAAGAATGCGAGAGTTTGTAAACTCGAATATTTCAAGAAGTATTCTAATAGGCCTTGTTATGAATATTGCAAATGACCATTAGAAAATGTTTACTAAGATGCGTCTCAAGAGTCAATAAAATTACTCCTTACTCGCCATCTTAATAATAATTGGTTTTGTCAAATGGCTTTAAAAACAAAAAACAGTTAGTTGGTTAGTTTTTTTTTTTTTTTTTTTTTTAATGTCAACTACTACCCTCTCCCCCCAACCAAAACGAGACATTGTCCTCAATGTCCTAAGGTAGAAAGATAGAGTATAGAAGACATCACCTGAAACAACGAACACTGACAAACTCAAACACACTTAAACAAAACAAAATAATATGCTAATAATAAAACTAAAAAAACACAAGGATTCACAAACGAAGGCTCAAATCCAATCTAAGCTTTTTTACGACTTTCTCGGAGTTAACCAATTGATGCGACTCATGGAAGGATCAATTACAGGGTGAAAGATTGTAGTTTGTCGATCAATTGCTCAACAAGAGCGAAGAGATTATGATTTGTCGTGCCAAGATGTTAGAAATTCCTGTTCCACAGCTTGATCAAGAAAAGACAACAAATTATCATAAAAACCATTAACATTGAGCAAACCTATAGGTTTATGGTGAATCTGAAGTTGGGCCCAAGAGGAAATATGAAAGATCTCTTCCAATGTGCCCAAACCACCGGTAAGGCAATGAAGGCATCAGGATGGTTAAACATTGTATTCATTCGATCAAACATTGTGGAGACCTGTAGTTCCTCTCCAATTGTTCTTCCAATGATGTCCCCTTTTGTTAAAGCTTCGGGGCGACCCCCAAAACTTGACTACCTCCTAAAAATGCAGCTATTGCCACACCCCCCATTAACCCAAGGTCGCTCCCCCATACACTAAATGAATCTTTTTCTCGGCCTAGTACCGACCAAGATGATTTCTTTGCTTCAAAAAAGCTATTTCCTTCCCGGGACTCGGATCCACCGAAAACACAAATATTTTTTATGTGATAACTTGAGGGACTCGCCATTTCTACACACTTCTATATCCTGTCTAATGTAAGGGTTGAGTAGAAATGAGGGGAAGGAAGAGAAGATTTTATAGATGAGGATTTGAAAATGCAATCATATCACCTAGATATAGGCCAATTGAGTCTCACACACTCCCTCTCTCTTTATGTATTTATTTATTTATTTATTTTGAAAAGCATGTGTATGTACAGTAGTTGTGATTGTGGCTCACATCTTCCCTTGGTTTTACGTCCAAGAACGGCTTAAACGCCCTCTATGGGTCGGGGGATAGGCTTCCCATCCAGTTTTCTTAAAAACGGCAAACAGGTCTTTTTTAGTCGATTCCCAAGACTAAGTCGATCATGTTCTTTATGGAAATGGGGCCATAAATCATGAATTGCACGATGCACATCTCCACTAGGATGCGTCTCAAGGGTCAATAGAAGATTATCTAAAGACCCCTTTACTCGGGCCATCCTTAATGAATTGTATTTTATCTTCACGGTTTATAGATACCATTCCTAAAGAACGACATGTTGCATTACAAGTCCATCCGCACATCTGTGACGACTTTCAATCGCTTTTGCACGACGTTTCTTTGCAAAAAGTGCTTTTACCTGCTCCGGCATGTGTGAAATGAAAGAATTAGAGGACTCACCGATAATCGGACCTTTGCTTCAATCACCAACGAATATCTTCAGGAATTCCATGATTCATTAACAACCTCAATCTTGCACACCTAGCACGGTAAATTTTTGTAATCGCATTCGAGGCAAAGCGGAAAGTACTTTTTCAATTTTTCAAGAGTGATGTTCATTTTCAAATGAGAATTGGAGAAGAGAGTCAAAGAAGGGAGAAAGAGCAAAGAATTGCACAAATATATACAGATATCAGTTATTATGGGAAACCGAGAAAGAACTGATCAAGTCACGAGTACCGTTATCCGCCATTTGACCGGGTGAGAGAGACTAACAAAACAAAATTCACACCAAAAAAGAAACACAAAACAATGTGAGAAAAACAAAATAATCAACCTTTATCTATAGGATCATTCAAACCAATGGATTCATTTTCACTAGGAAAATTATCAAAGTAAGCTTTCAAACGATGTCCATTTCCCTTAGAAACATTGTCATTCTTTGGATTCTCAATATCAAAGGCCCCATAAGGATACACATGTTTCTCAATAAATGGACCGCTCCATCTTGATCTTAGCTTTCCGGAAATAAATGGAGTCGAGAATTATAAAGAAAAACTTTTTGACCAAGATCAATTTTTTGACAATTTTCACAAGTTTTGCGAATGCATGTGTGTCCTTGAACATGGTGGGCCAATAAAATCCCTTTTGTAAGATTTTCAAGTCGCTTTTTTTTGACCGAAATGATTCCCACATGCTTCGGGAATGACAAAGTTTAATGACATTACTTACCTCATTGTCGGGAATGCATCTTGAAATATTTGATCGGACAATATTCGAATAAGTAAGGGTCACCTAATAAAATTTCTTTACTTCGTTCAAAAACTTACCTTTGTCTTGGTACTCCAATGATTTTGCAAATCACCTTATGCGATGAAATTGATATTTTTAGCAAACCGAGGCATTGAACTAAGAGAAAGTAAGGATTTATCAGGAAAGTAATCATCGGTTGGTGTGATGTCAGATATTGAATCTATTGTCACTCTTGACAAAAGATTCGCATCAACATTTTCAATGCCCTTTTCATCCGTGATTTCTTCCTGAGAATAAGTCATTTGCAAATCTTCAAATTCATCAAGCTCAGTATTACTCAAAGTAGATTCAAGTTGATCATAAACTAATTCTTCAATAGAATCTACTTCTTGTAAATCATTATCATCTCCAGGTTGCTTGCAAATGTTGAAAATATTCATCTCCAATGTCATGTTTCCAAAAGATAGCTTCATCAGTCCATTCCTACAATTAATCAATGCATTAGAAGTTGCAAGAAACGGACGTCCTAAAATAACAGGAAATGAATTACATGCTTCAACAGGTTGTGTGTCCAAGACAATAAAATCCACAGGATAAATGAACTTATCGACTTGTACTAACACATCTTCAACTATTCCTCTAGGCACTTTTACAGATCTATCGGCAAGTAAAAGAGTTACGAGTTGGTTTTAACTCACCTAGATTGAGACTTTGAAAAACTGAATATGGAAGTAAATTCACACTAGCTCCAAGATCAAGTAAAGCTCTTTCAATTTTATGTTCTCCAATAAAGCAAGAGATCGTAGGACAACCAGGGTCTTTATATTTCAATGCATTATTGTTCTGAAGAATGGCACTTACTTGTTCGGCTAAAAAGGCTTTCTTTTTCACATTCGGTTTTCTCTTCACGAAGGCAACGATCTTTCAAAAATTTAGCGTAAGAAGGAACCTCGTTTAATAGCATCCAACAAAGGTATATTGATCCTTACCGTTTGAAAGTTTCAAGGATTTCGGAGTTGTGATTGACTTTCCTTTGTTTGGTCATGGCATGAGGAAATGGAAGTCTTTGGCGAGAATCAGTCTTTTCTTTGCAATGATACGATTAAACCCCTTCCTTACCCTTAGAGATTGACTAATCACAATCATCAAAAGGTTCACGAATGGGTTTTTCAATAACCTTACCACCGCAAGAGTGATGACTGATTTGGCTTGATCCATGTGCTGGCTTCCCGAACTACTTGCATTCACATTGTATTGCCCCTTTGGATTTTGCTGAGGTTGAGATGGAAACTTACCTTTCTCTTGGAAACTAAGAGCAGTTGTGAACTTTGCAAGAGTATCTTTAAGATCTGTCATGCTTTGAGCAAGTTGAGTGTTAATTGTCTCTTGCTTTTCCATGAATGCATGCAATGTTTCCTCAAGATTTCTTCTAGGAGGTGGAGCATAAGGAGGTGCATATCCATGAGAATTTTGGAAGTTATGGTGTGCTTGAAATGGTGGTTGTGAAGTTTGTGCATTATTGTTATCACTCTTCCAATTAAAATTTGGGTGATTTCTCCAACCAGGGTTGTATGTTTGCGAGTATGGGTTATGATTGGGCCTTTAAAACTGTTTAATGCATGGGCTTGTTCATGGAGACATTCCCTAAAAAGAGGGCAAAGTTGGACAGTCATGGGTTGAATGTTCATTGGTTTCACAGATTTGACACACAATGTCTTGAACAGATTTTAGTTGACCACTCTTTTTTAATTCTAATGCCTCGACTTTTTTAGCTAAAGATGCAAACTTGGCTTGGAGGTCATGATCTTCCCTAAGGTTGTACATACCTCCACTAGATGTATGAGGTTGGGTTTTACTTGGTGCCTCATAAGTTCCTCGTAGTGTCCCAATTTTGTGCATTTTCAGCTAGCAAGTCTAGGTATTCCATGGCTTCATTGGGGTCTTTATCCTCAAAAGTTCCATTGCACATCAATTCAACCATTTGCCTATCTCTAGGTGTTAATCCTTCATAAAAATGTGAAACTAATCTCCATGTTTCAAAACCATGATGGGGGCAAGTATTAAGCAAGTCTCGATATCTATCCCAACATTGGTAAAATGTTTCTCCCGGTTTTTGAGTGAAAGTGATGATTTGTCTTTTGAAAGAGTTTGTTCCTGAGATGGAAAAAACTTCTTTAAAAATTGTTGTTGCATATCATCCCACGCACGAATGGATCCAAGTCTCAAATTTTGTAGCCATGTTTTAGCTTTATCTTTTAATGAAAAAGGAAAAAGCTTTAACCTAATGGTGTTCATGCTACAATTTGAGTCATTATAGGTGTTACAGACCTCCTCAAATTCCCTTAAATGCAAGTATGGATTTTCTAAATCTAAACCATGAAAAGAAGGTAAAAGTTGAATAATGCCTGGCTTAAAATTAAAATGAGATGCATCAGGAGGAAAAACTATGCATGAGGGTGCACTTGTTCTTGTGGGATTCATGTGGTCTCTAAGTGTTGTAACCCGAATATTCTCATTATTCTCATTATGAAGCGATTGGTTATCTTCTTCGGCCATATTTTCTGAAAATGATGAGGATACTCTACAAAGTCTACCACTTAACGTACGTGACCACACTCTCATGCACGTGCAGGAAGAGAATAAAAGAAAGAAAAGAAAAACAATAGAAAAAGAAACAAAACAAAAGAAACAAAGTTAGATACAAGAAAAGAGAAAAGAGAAAATAAAATAAATATTATAATTTGTACAAGAATTTACCTCAAGAACGGCGCCAAAAACTTGACACGACCAAAAGATTGATGTCTTCTCCCAAGTGCAGGAGTGTCGAAGTAATAAATAACCCGGCAAGACCGGGGTCGAACCACAGGGAGGTTAATTGTATAAATTATAGTTAACAACAACACAATAACAACAACAATAATAGTAGTAACAATAATAATAATAATAAAGAAGAAGAAGAAGAAGTTGATGAGAACTTTGAGTTGCACGATTAACGTAAGGATTAAACAATGATAACAACAAATGTCAAGGTTAGAGGATCCACTAATGGTACGTCAAACAAGTATAGTATAAACTCTTACTAATCAACTGGAAACCACACACAAAGGAGGTTCCAATCGGATTATAAATTGTTAACATGATTACATTAGTTATCTTATTCGAATAATGCTAATACTTGTAAATGTTGTCAGGCATTCATTATTATAACTTATGTTAACAACAAATCAAGTTCCTTTCATAGCTCGGTGTCGGTTATACCATACAGATGGGCTATGAAAGTGCCAAGTATTTGTTGTACCAAGTGTTATACAACATAAATCTAGATTAACCATTTCACAAGCAAAGTATTAAAAGTGAACAAGATAACAAATATAAAGCATGTTAGTATCCAACATTAAGGTCCATGTTAAGTTTATATTATACTTATTCTTACACCATTAGTGTACCCTTTTCACCTTGACATAATTAACTTAGCAACACATAATGAAAGAAAGAAACATAAATAAACAAGGGAAGGAAATGAAAAGCATAAGCAAGAAATTAATATAAGCAAAACTTAAGCATTACAAAATATAAAGAGAGAGCAAGAGCATGATCTTGATCTAAACACCAAGATGCCTAAATACATGGCAAATGCCTCCTTTTATAGGCCAAAATTCGGAACTATTGATTTGTTGACTAATTGATGAGTGGGTGGCCACATCTTGACTTGGTGACAATCCTTATCTTCTTGTCTGCCAAAAAACGTCATTGATGACGTCATAATTTGAACAAACTTAAATCATGAAAGTTCTAGAGAATTGTCTCATCTATCCAGGGTAAAAATTTGAGATCATTTGGACTTCTAGAACTCGAGATATGGGCTGAACACTAAACAGTGTCCGGGCTGCGGGACAGATTCGGACTTCTTTATTGTTGCTGCAATTTGGACTTGAAAACGGCCTTTTTAAATCTTGGGCTTCACATGAAAGTTGTAGGCCTATGTCTTATCTTTCCATCCATATAAAATGGACCTAAATCCAAGATCTACAGCTCCAGATATGACCCGATTACCGAACAGTGTTCCAATTTGGACTGCACCAAAGATCTCTTTTCTAAGTTTGGCCATCTCTTTGTCCTTTCAATTTAAGTACTTCAACTCATCAATCAATTCTTTCATTTATGTGATAGGCCTGCATTTAAGATGAACATTTACCATAAATTAAAGGTATCTTATATTATTAGATACGTTATTATAAAGCATGCTTTAGTTAAGGAGTTATTGATACTTCAAGTGCAAAATGATGATATAAAACCTTGATAAAAATGCACTTTTAAGTACTAATCACAAAGCAACACAAGCTGACAACTTGGTTGTTAAGATTAATGAATTTATCTAGATCTTAAGGCTGCCATTGGATTAAATCATTAGTGCGGACACTGTGATTATTTGTTGGTTAAGGTTAGTTATACGGCGGATCCGTTAATTAACCAATGTTAAGAAAAGATAAAAATTCAGAATATAAGCTGAAGTTTCGTTTCAAGGATCGGTTCTGATTTCTATAGGTGGATGTGTGCTTGCAACCAAGGTTTTTTTTGTTGATATATTTCAGTTTCAATTGATTTTGTTTGCTAGTTTAATTTCTTCCATAGTTTAGATCATCACAAATCAAAATTCCCCAATTGCATAACATATAGCATAAAAATATGAACTAAACCTTCCTCGTGGGATCGACCCCTTGCTTGCTCTATACTATCTTGTGTGTTTTAAGCTAGGGTAATTAATTTGTGCGACCGCGACATCGCAACAGCCACCCACTCAATAATTAGTCATCAAATCAATAGTTTTAATTTTTAGCCTATAAAAGGAGTCATTTGCCATACATTTAGACATCTTGGTGTTCAGATCAAGATCACTCTCTTTCTTTGTATTTTGTAATGTTCAAGTTTTATTTTATGTTATATTAATCTCTTGTTTATACTTTTCATTTCCTTTACTATACTTAGTTAACTTTATCATAACTATGTTCTTGTCTAGTTTATTTATGTTTCTCTTATTCATAATGTTTAGCTAAGTTTATTATGTCAAGGTGAAAAGGTTTCACTAATGGTGTTAGAATAGGTATAATATAAACTTAACATGGACTTCAATGTTTATATCCAAGAAAGTTTGTTATTAACATGTCTTATCTTTTTATCTTACTAATTCTTAATACCTTGCTTGTTAAATGATTAATCTAAATTTGTGTTGTACAACCATTGGTACAACAAATACTTGGCATTTTCATAGCCTACCATTGTATGGTATAGCCGACACATGTGCTATGAAAGGAACTTGATTTGTTGTTAACATAAGTTAACATCATGAATTCCTTACAATATTTAAAAATATGATGTTACTAAAATAAGATAATTAATATGATCATGTTAAAAATTTATAATTAACTATTAAGAATAAATCATCCGATTGGAACCTCCTTTGAGTGTGGTTTCCTGTTAATTAATAAAAATAGTTTATACTATACTTATTTCTAATACTATTAGTGGATCATCTAACCTTGACAATTGTTTTTATCTTTGATTAATACTCACATCAATATCACATTTTAGAAGTTCTTTTCAACTCCTTTTCATTTGTTGTTTATAATTTTATATAGTTCACCTCCCTGTGGTTCGACCCCGGTCTTGCCGGGTTTCTTTATTACTTCGACACTCCTACACTTGGAATAAGACATCAATCTTTTGATCGTGTCAATAACTATAATATGAAAATGGTTGTAAAAAGTGTTATTGTAAATCTAAAGTTCAGCATTACATGAGAATTTTAGCGAAAAACAGAGGATGACAAAAACTAATTTGCTCGTTAACGTAAAAGAATCAAGCAAAGCACACATCAAATTACTTTTCCCCTCGGTTAATCGAACCACTAATGTGATTACAACAATTTATCAAAAAAAAAAAAAGCTTGTAAAGAACTCTACCATTTTTAGTGTCAGATTCAACAATAATCAGTAAAGATGAATCACAATGTTTCCTATAAACAAAAGAAAAATCAAGAAGCAGAAGTATGAACTATTAGACGACCAATTAGGAAACCGATTTCATTGCAGAACAACATATAATTAATCACAATAAACAGAATTCATGAAGCAGCACACAAATAAATTTAGAGCTAATTAAAATAAATTTGAAGATGGAGATAAGGCAGGAACTTACGGTTCTCTCTCTCATGTGAGTTTCCTAAGCACGAATCTGCTGCTTTTTTCTGTAAATCAAAACAATGAAGACCTCTCGACATAATTTATATCGGTAAAGGTGACAGATCTTCATGTGAAAAAAGAAGGGACAGAGGGGAACATGGCAAATGTGAAAGAAGTAGGCACCATCTTCATTGTCTTTTAAAAGGAGACAAGAGAAGGGAACAAAGGGGAACAAGGATGAAAATTTTAGGAAATAAAGGCAGGATTTTTCCAGATCTGAATAATGGACCCTCTCGAATTGTGTTGGAAAATTTTTGCAATGGTTTTGTTGTCTTTGGGCAAGAGATGAGAGAAGGGAACATAAGGGAACAATGATGAAAATTTGGGAAATGGCAGGATTTTTCCAGATCAATGGAGACGAGCTCGAGTTGTTTTGGGAAAGTTTTGCAATGTTAATTATTCTGCACTGTAGGTGAGAGAGAGGAGAACACGGCCATATGAGAAAAGCAATTGGAAATTGCTTTTCACAAACTAAGGTCCATCCTTAGTTTTGGGTGGGACCCACATATAATAAAAGTGTGGTTAATATTTAACCAAACACTTGTAAACCATGTTTGCTTGCAACCGCAGCGCCAAATGCGCACTTAAGTAGTGCATGATCTCTTTGTCATTTGGTTGGTGGAGTTGCCAAACTCTTTGTAGTTCTCTTCCTATTTTTACATCACTGAAGAGGTAGCAAGATGGACAGACTAGCGTTTTGGCTGACCTAGTACTAGCTGATGGTGAGTACAAGTTGATTCTGTCACAACTAATATTTTCAATTGATAGACTGTATCACATGCACTACCAATACTTATTTCAAAAGATATAAACACCATGGAAGGGAGAGAATAAATTTTGAGTCTTAAATGAAAATATTTGTATTATTTATCATGTAATGTTTCTTTGTTTTATTAGTCTAGGCAAAGAGTATTTTATAAATTTTGAGTTTTAAGTGAAAATATTTGTATTATTTTGCATGTAATGTTTCTTTGTTTTATTAGTCTAGGCAAAGAATATTTTCTATATCAATGATTGACTTGTAACATTAATCATTGTAAGAATTTACTCATTAGATAAACTCATTCATACCTTAAATTTTGATTACTATGGAATCTCTAGATATATTCAAGAACGTAAAAAAGTATAATAATGTGAAGAATAAAAAAAACTTTAAATATACACAAAATATGGTCAAGTGAGAAATTATTAAATATATTATAATTTATATTCTTTTCTTTGTAAAAATATTACTCTTCTATACTAAAAAACTAATATTCTTTATGTAGACCTACTACACAGTAAAACTAGGTTTTGTTCTTTCAATTTCATTATCAGATTTGTTTTTAATAGTCGCCTAGGTTATATTTGAACTTAAGAAGTAGATTGAATCGCGTTAAGAGCAACTTTCACATGATTTAATTTTAAACTCCGGCTAGGTAAAGAGTTGGATCAAAAGGGAATTTTTTTTGTCAAATTTATCATTTTTTCTCAATTTTGTGCTTAGATTTTTTTGTTAGTCGGATAGGGTTGCTTTTGGACCGACCAAGTTGACTAGGTTGTATTAAGATAATTTTTACATGGTTTAATTTAAACCCATGTTAGGCAAGAAGTTGAGTCGAGAGATTTTTTATGTCAATTTCATCTTTTTTTCCCTTAATTTTATCTCAAATTTGCTTCCATCGGCAAGTCAAGTTTCCTTTGAACTGACTAAGTCAACCAAGTTATGTCGAAGTAACTCTCACACGGTTTAATTTTAAAGCTAGGTTAGGCACTAGTAGAATTCTTATTTTAACCGATGAAATTTTTTGTCGGTATTTGTACTATTATTCCATCAGCAATTAATTTACCGATGGAATCATAAACGGAAATGCTCCATTGATAAAACTCTTGTCGGTAATTTTTGGTTTATTGGTGAGTTCATCGGTAATAAAAAAATATTATTATCGATGAATTTACTGATTGGAAAAGCGTGCCAAAAAAATTATCCACTTCATTTCGTTTGTATTTCCCTTGGGAAGCTTGTCATATAACTGATAAAAATACCGTATGCAATTCCATCGATGATTATTTAAAAATATTTTTAAAAAATCTATTTAATTAGAACTAGAAAATAATTAAATTAATATAAATCAACACTTCATAATACTCAGGAACTGAGTTGCTTGGAAGAAAAATCAACTCAAACAAATTTGCAACAAATAAATAACACAAAAAAATAAATACCTAAGAAGACCTATTTCAAAACCCATAATCTAGCAACAAATAAAATAATTTAATTGAAATTGAACAACAAAATTAAAAAATAAAAAATAAAATCCAACAAAATTGATCTCATATCAAAACAAAATCCTACAACAACATTCATACAATTATTAAGAACAAAAAAAATAAAAAAATCAAATAAAAAAAAATATAATGCAAAAACAAAAAAGAAGAAGAAAAAATCTTACCTTAATGTAGTTGCGAGTGAAGCTAAGAAGAGAAATGAAAAAATAAATTGTTGCGATGTCGTGGTCGAACAAATTAATTACCCTAACTTAAAACACAACACACAAAATAGTATGGAGCAAGTAAGGGGTCGATCCCACGAGGAAGGTTCAAGCCAAATTTTTATGCTAGATGATAAGCAATTTGGGGGGATTTTGGACGTTATCTAGGCTAAAGCAAAAGAAAACAGAAAACTATCAAGCAAAATTAAATAAAATCAGAAAATTATCAAGAGAACAAATCTTGGTTACAAGTAAACGTCCACCTACAAAAATCAGAATTGATCATGGAAATGAAGCATAAAGTTATATTCTGAATATTTATCTCTTCTTTACATTGGTTAGTTAATGGATCCGCCATATAACTAACCCTAACCATCAAACAACCACAGTGTCCGCACAAGTAATTTAATTCAATGGCAGCCTTAAGAACTAGAAAAGTTGATTAATCAAGAAAACATAACTGTCCACAGTCTATGTTTGATTTGATTGAATGTTCTCCCCAAAATTAATAACGTAGATCCGCCACAATTATTAAATTCAGTTGCTTCGCAAGTTCATATACCACGATTCCGGTTTTGATAGCAAACTTAGCAATAAATTGTTCACAATAATAACTTAGAGTCCGCTCTAGCAATTAAAATAAACAATCATAGGAAATAAGCATAAGAGAGTAAACATATTCATTCACCATATAAACTGAAAAGAAAAGGTAGAATAAATCTCACAGTTCTTGAAACCAAGAAAAAGAGTTTAGCCTTACATGTTTGATGAACAACTAATCAAAAAGAAAGAAGAAAACATGATTTCGGGTTTATGGATAATATCTCCCTCATATGACATCTTTTTTGGCTGAAATTTGGAGCGTTGATAGGTATTTGAGTCAGGGAATCTAACAAAATTGAGTTTGCATTTAATTAACTTCTTTAGGTCAAAATATTCAAGTCGAATGGCAAGATCAACACCGCGGATTAAGAGATTTGACTTTGAAGGCTGCAATTTCCATGCTCTTTCTTATTTTATTTTCTTGCCTTATATGTACAAAAAGGTATGGATGTTAGATTTTTAATACCACTAGAATCACTTTATTTCGACGTCCAGAGCTCACGCTCTACACAAAACATCGATCCAAGGTCTAATCTGCCAATTACCTCCAATTTACTTCTTTTTGCATCTTCCATCCAAAAGTGCCTTCGAAACATAAAACAAAGAATATCAAGGCATTATATATATAAAGCATAGGAAAAATACTAGTTAAATATGGGTGAAACTATTGAATAATATAGTTGCATCAAATACCACTACAGTTATCTCTTGCTCGTCCTCGAGAAAGGATAGATAAAATCAAATTGAAAATAAATTAAATTAAATCACTATGATTAATCTTCTAATCTCCCATCAATGTCCAAGAATATATGCATTATAAACAAGAATACAATCAAGAAGGATAAAGAGTACATATTTTCATGAATTCATTTACATGCAAACTTCAAAACTCAATTGATTGTTGAGATTTAAATGAAATATATGCAATGCCAAAGTGATAGGTCATCTCATTGATATACACTCCAACACTCACGTATTTAGGGCTTTTGTGTTTAAATCTCTCAAATTCAATCAATGAATATATTCTACCATAAACTTGCTCTTCAATCTCATATTCATTACTAACATATTACAAGCAATGCATGAATCAAAAGATCTTACTTTTTGGTTGTAATGGGGCTAAGGTTAAAGTGATGTAAAAGAAAGAAAAAGAAAAGGTTAAAACCAAAGGAAGGAGAGCATTCTAAACAAGATTGATTTTTTTTTTGAAACAAGATATCCCATCAAAGCACATAAATTTTCCATCTTTAATCATCAATGCGTAACTTCTTTTGATTTCAAGCTCTTTCAACATAAAATCTTAAGAACATAAAGAAAATATTTTTTCTTTTTTTTCTTTTTTTTTTCACCTTTGGCAACTTTGCTCATCTTTTCATCAAGCATCACTTCTTCTTTCTTTTCACATAATTCCATGAGATATCACAAGTGTATGCTCTAAATAATCCTTGGCCAGGGAAAAAGGAAAACATATAAAAAGTTAAGGCTTATACATGAGTAAAGCAAAGAAAAAATAAACAAGCTCAAAATGGGCTCACTGAAGAAAAGTTAAGGTTTATTTTTTTTTACGCAACAAAGAAAATCAAAATTCTCTCAATACCCTCACACTTTAAATACAACATTGTCCTCAATGTTGAAATAAAAGAAAAGGAATATAAGAGAATGGCAAAAATAAAGTAAAATACAAAAAATAAAAGATAAGGGAAAAAGAAAGCAAATCTTTTTTTTTGTTGAGTTGCCTCCCAGTAAGCATTTTTGTTTAATGTCTTTGGCTCGACATGTGGCATGCTCATTCTTTATAGATTGGTTCAGCTAACTCAATAGAAGCGGTGAGTTTTGTCGTCCCGACCTTCATAAAAAGGTTTCAAACAATGCCCATTGACCTTGAGCACTTTGTTTGTTTCTAAACTTGTAATTTCAACTGCACCATAAGGAAACACATTAGACACAACAAAGGGTCCAATCCAACAAGAGCGCAACTTTTCAGGAAAAAGTTTCAAACATGAATGATAAAAAAGGACTTTGTCTCCAACATTAAACTCTTTTCTTGCAATCATTCGGTCATGAAGACTTTTAATCTTTTCTTTGTAAATCTTTGCATTCTCATAAGCATCATTTTGCATCTCTTCCAATGTGATTCCAGTCTTTTTGGGTACCAAAAGGATAAGCGCCACCCATTTACTGTCCGTGATGAGTAACTGACCCCTGCATCATGGAGGATAGTTTGCAAAGCTTGCAAAGCCAATGTTGATTCGTGCGGGTTTTGGGGCATATATACCTCTCCATATCTTCTATCTTGGTAAAATCATAGTCATAACTCAAAGCCACACTTAATCCGTTCTCACAATCAAAATCAAAAACTTGTTGCACACACTTATCAACTTGGTCATAGCATGTGATAGAATAAACATTGCTGTAAGGATATTTCATTGCATCATGAAAATTAAATTCAATTTTTTCATCTCCTGCCTCCATAGACGAAGTATCCTTACCCCAATCAATCTTTGTATTGGCAATTTTCAAGAATGGTCTACCAAACAATATAGGAGTGTTGTTTGATGAATCACAAGAGTCATGTTCCATATCAAGAATATAAAAGTCGTATAGAATAACCAAACTACAATCCGTATTACAATACTAGTTTTATTCAAAGGCTCCAGACTAAGAGAATCATAAATATGTTTAGGCATAACACTAATGGATGCACCTAAATCACACAAAGCCCTTTTAAAACTAGCATTACCAATAACACATGGGATAATAAAGGAACCTGAGTCTTTTTGCTTCAAAGGCATATTCTTTTGAACAACAGCAGATACAACTTCACCCATACTTACCATTTCATGGCTTTTAGCTTGTAGGCTCTCTTGGTAATACACAACTCCTTCAAGAATTTGGCATACTTGGAAATTTGCTTGATAGCATCAATCAAATGAATGTTGAGTTTCACTTTCTTGAAAACCTCTAAAATCTCTTTTTCTATGACCTAGAAGAACTCACAAGAAAGGGTGGAATTGTTTTAAAATTAGAATTTATTGAGTGAGGACTTACCTTCTGAGTAATGGTCGTTGTTTCAGTTCAGGAAGGAGGAGGATGTTTCTTCTTTATACTCAATTCAGTTTCTATCTCCTCTTCTTTCTCCATCTCAATTTTTTTTGACCTTTGCTCTTCAATTTCTTTCCCACTTCGCAGCATGATCGCACTAACATTCTCTTTTGGATTCAATGCTTGGGAGGGTAATTTTCCATTCATTTATGCTTCCAATTTCCCTACACTTGAAGCTATTTGCCACATTTGCTTCTTCAAGTTGTGAATACTTGACCTTGTTTCCTGTTGAAAAGACATGATATTTTGTTGCAAGGTCACAATGTTAGAAGCTAAAGTTTTCATCATCTCACGAAGATCATCATTGCATTATGACCCCATAACATTGGAGTTTGTGAATGGAGGGGGTTGTCTTGATTGATAATTCTATTGGGATTGAAATCCATGGGGATGGAATCATTGGCCTTGATTGCCTTGTTGAGGCTGGTTCCCATAACGTAAGTTGGGATGATCTCTCCATCTGGGATTGTACGTGTTGGAAAAGGGATTATTTTTACACTAGGGCTGTCCGTTGAATCCTCCATCAACTGCATGAGCATGTTCAATGTAATCTTTTTGCATTGTTGGGCACATATCTGTGGTATGTCCTTGTAAGGAGCATATCCTATAGACTTTCACCTTGTACATTTCCACAAGCCAAAAAATGCACAAGAGAAGTAAGATCATTAACTTTATTTTCAAGGTTAGAAATACTTACCTCATTTACTCGTTTGTTTGTGAAGTCTCCACGGGTGCCAAATTGTTTCGAGTTAGCTGTCATATTTGAGATCATTTGGCGTGCAGCCACTGGTGTCTTATCCACCAATGCCCCTCCACATGCCACATCAATGATACTGCGGTCAGTAGGCATCAGTCCTTCATAGAAATATTAAATGAGCAGTTGATCGAGTATGTGGTGATGAGGGCATTGAATGCACAGTTGCTCAAATCTTTCCCAATACTAGGAGAGTGTCTCCCCATAAGATTGTTGAATCTCACATATTTCTTTTCTTATGTTGCAACTCGAGATGGTAGGAAATACTTTTCAAGGAAAATATTCTTCATGCCATTCCAGGTTAATAGAGAAAAGTCATGCCTTTGAAGAGAAAGGGAAAGCTTTCAACTTAACCTATTCTTCGTCAACTCCGTTCGGTTTCATGCCAACGCAAACCATGTGAAACTTCTTGAGATGAGTATGAGGATCTTCTTCGGCAAGTCCATTGAATGTTGGGAGCAAGTGTATTAAACCAGACTTGAGCTCGAAATTGACATTATTGTCAATGCTTACGCACAATGGTTGGTTCTCCACGTTAGGAGTAGCGAGCTCCTTGAGTGTCTGTTGTCGTGCAACAACCATGGTGTTGACGCGAGCTTCCTTTCGTAACTTGCGTAAAGTATTTTCTGTTTCGAGATCCACCTGCACTTGACTTTGATTAGTAGAACGGGTTACAAGCATAAATTGTCAAGAAAACTCAAAAGAAATCAGCCACACACAAGATTGAAAACAATGTAATTTGAACGAAAATCCTACACTAGAAAACTAAAAGTGCCTAAAAACCCTAGAAAACAGCAGAATTTGGTTCGATAGGGTAGGGTTAGCGGCCAAAGGCTACTAATTCTGTTCAGAACATCGTTTCCCTTCAGGAAACAAAAGGTCGATACCTAATTCCATAAAAAAATCATGTATGAATAGTACCGCTGTCGTAAATGAACAATACCATAGCAAGCAAAAATTTGGTTTCTCTTTTTTTTCATAAAAATAAATAACAATCACAGCAAATAAAAATAACAGCACAATAATCAACTAAAATTACTTCCCCGGCAATGACGTCAAAATTTGTTACGATGTCGCGGTCGCACAAATTAATTACCCTAACTTAAAACACAACACACAAGATAGATTTTTATGCTAGATGACATGCAATTTGGGGGGGTTTGGACGTTATCTAGGCTAAAGCAAAAGAAAACGGAAAACTATCAAGCGAAATTAAATAAAATCAGAAAATTATTAAGAGAACAAACATTGGTCACAAGTAAACGTCCACCTACAGAAATCAGAACTGATCATGGAAACGAAACATCAATTTATATTCTGAATATTTATCTCTTCTTTACATTGGTTAGTTAACGGATCCGTCATATAACTAACTTTAACCATCAAACAACCACAGTGTTCGCACAAGAAATTTAATTCAATTGCAGCCTTAAGAACTAGATAAGTTGATTAATCAAGAAAACATAATTGTCCACAGTCTATGTTTGATTTGATTGAATGTTCTCTCTAAAATTAATAACGTAGATCTACCACAATTATTAAACTCAATTGCTTTGCAAGTTCATATATCATAACTCCGGTTTTGATAGCAAACTTAGCAATAGATTGTTCACAATAATAACTTAGAGTCCGCTCTAACAATTAAAATAAACAATTATAGGAAATCAGCATAGGAGAGCAAACATATTCATTCACCATATAATCTGAAAAGAAAAGGTAGAATAAATCTCACAATTCTTGAAATCCAAAGGTTTCTGTATCCTTGTAACCAAGAAAAAGAGTTTAGCCTTGCATATTTGTTGAATAACTAATCAAAAAGAAAGAAGAAAACATGATTTCAGGTTTCTGAAGGAGAAGGAGCATTTTTCTCTCTCTTGATTGGCTTCTCCTCCCTTTTGTTCTCTCATTCTTTTTATATCCTAGAAAACCCTAGTCTTTATTTTACAAAATAGTCATCCCTTAAATAAACATTTTACATTTAAGTACTTTAATAACTACTTTCCTAAAAAAAAGAGAAATGGTGTAACATCCCCCATTCTGGGATAGAAACAACAATCTCATGTCAACTGAAAAATAGAGTAATATATATATATATATATATATTCATGGTTTTCGTATTAAAATCTACCGAAATTTCAACAAAGTCCCCCCTATACCGGAAGGTCCTAAGTTATCGACATGTAACCTGTTTACAATTATAATAACTCGCATCTCATAATTTAATCCCAACCCAATCATCCTAGGTTTCAATTCCACAAATATTCTCACACCTATCAACCACAATATTTATGGTATACATTATATAACAAAATATCATAATGGATGGATAAAAAAATATATAAATACATAAACATGAAATATGGTTATATGAACTACAGAATTAGGTTCATTCAATCAAGTTTAAACATTAATTATACAAATTAAGTTATACAAACATTTTCATGTTTACAAAATATAAGGATATACTTCCTAGAACCTAAATTATAAGAAGGGAACATAAGTTAGGATCTACTCCTATGGTGTATGCGATGATCCTGAAATAAAATACATATTATTGAAAGGTGAATATCACAATAAATATAACAACACGAATATCTAACAATTTCAACATGGTAACATGCATTCATATTTTGTTCACTTCTCCCTTCTGGTTTTCATGAGAATCTCTTCCTTATTCAACTATTAATTACTGTTCCCTCTTCCACTATTAACCTTCATTCTAGACTTTATAAGGTCAAACATGATTATTTTTGTTTAACACATTACCGATACCAATTTCACTTGTATCATCATCATCACCCCATAGGAGTTGATGCAAGGTGATCCCCTTACGTGAAATCCTAACATACACTAAATGTATTCTAGCCAATACATGGTGATCCCCTTACCGGGATCCTAACATACATTAAATGTATGTTAGTCCAAACATACATGCTTGATCCCCTTATTCGGGATCCTAACATACACTAAATGTATGTTAGTCCAAACGTGGCGATCCCCTTACCCGGGATCCAAACATACATTAAATGTATGCTAGTTTACGCCTCAAAACACACTTTTATATTTCATTTTCCAGTGATAATTTCATCACTTGGCAACTCACACAACAACCTTTCCCCTTGAATACACATACATTCAGTAATTCACATTTCACATCGGTAATATATATTAAATCATGGAATTTAACTAGAAGGTATAGGTGTGATTCACCTACCTGCAATAAAAGCTCTACTCGTGCTCCCCTGCTGCTGTTGTTGCACCACGCCTGTGGTCCCTCCTGCAAATCACATGTTTATCTCATAAATTTTCCTCACTCAAGGATATGTTTTATAATAACCATATCAACAACCAATAAGTCTTTCTTTTAGTCATTTCTTAATATTTTATATTTTTCTCAATTCACTCATTAATATTGTTGTTCTTTGTCCAACCACAGTTATCATTCCTTTCTTTATATTTGAACTGTTTCTGTTTAAATCCTGAATTGTCACTGTCTAGACATTAAAATGTTACTGTCCGATCTCTCCTTAGATTTTTAACTATATCTAGAGTTATAGAACTCTATTTCAAGCGAGATTGATCTCGTTGAAAAGCTAAGACATGAGGCTACAAGTTCTCTGAAGGAAGGAGAACCCAGTTCTGCCTTTAAGACAGTTAAAATTGCTCATCAACAAACATTTGGACTGTTACTGTCTGACCTCTCCTCAGATTTTTAACTATATCTGAAGTTATAGAACTCTGATTCAAGCAAGATTAGTCTCATTGGAAAGCTAAGACATGAGGCTACAAGTTCTCTGAAGGAAGGAGAACCCAGTTCTGCCTCTAAGATAGTTAAAATTGCATATCAACAAACATTTGGACTGTTACTGTCTAGATATTGAACTATTATTGTCTAAACATTGAACTGTTACTGTCCAACTGTTACTGTCTAGGCATTGAACTGTTATTGTCTTGAAATGTTACTATTTTGAACTGTTACTGTCTAGATATTGAACTGTTACTATCTTGAATCGTTACTGTCTAGGCATTGAACTGTTATTGTCCAACCGTTACTGTCTAGATATTGAATTGTTACTGTTCGACCTCTCCTCAGAGTTTTAACTATATCTAGAATTATAGAACTTCGTTTCAAGCGAAATTAGTCTCGTTGGAAAGCTAAGACATGAGGCTACAAGTTCTTTGAAGGAAGGAGAACTCAGTTCTGCCTCTAAGACAGTCAAAATTGTTCATCAATAAATATTTGGACTGTTACTGTTCAACTGTTACTGTCTCGTTTTTGAACTATTACTGTTTGACCTCTCAGATTTTTAACTATATCTAGAGTTATAGAACTCCAATTTAAGCGAGATTAGTCTCGTTGGAAAGCTAAGACATGGGGCTACAAGTCCTCTGAATGAAGGTGAACCCAGTTCTGCCCCTAAGATAGTCATAATTGCTCATCAACAAATCAGACTTACTGCCCTACAGGGTCTATCATGACCCAGTCTCGGTTGATAACCCACAATTGGAGTTCTACAGCTCCAAATTGAGCAAGACCAATTTCCTTAGTTAGCTAACATCCAAAACTACAATTTCTATGTGGGAACCTGGTTCTAATTCCCTTATCCTCCTATCTGAAATCTTACCGAAAGTTAGGAGACGAGTTTGTCCAGATTCGTCACCCCTTTCCCTTCACACATAACTTTCACAAACTACCTTTTCTAGGTAAATTATCATGGTTTCACGTCCCCAATCACATACCACATATGAATTAACTTAATTTTAACAATAAATACTTTTCCCCCAATTCAAGTCTAAGAACCCTAATCTATAATTCACATCAAGACATCAATTCATTATCGAATTTGAAATGACTTATAAGATCATGTTTAGAACACCTTACCCTGAAAATCAAGGTTTCGATCCCTCCATTTTTTTTTTCTAATGACAGTCAGCCCTCCCCTCTTCTCTTCTTATTCAATTTTTCTTGTTAATCACTTGGCCACCAGTGTTTATTCTACCTATAACCCTTAATCTTGGACGAGTTCTTGAAATTTTAGTGTTTCTCTCTTGATCTGTAAAAATGGATACAAAAACTCTCTTTTTTCTTTCTTCACAATAGCTGCAGATTTGTTTTTGGTGAGAAGAGGAGTATTTATGCTCTATAATTATTCTTATTTGCATTTAGGCCCTATTTTCTTTAAGTGTATTCGTTTTGCCCCCACTTCTTTTTAGTTTAGTTTTTTTTTTTTAATTTAATCCAGCCTTGATTTTCTAGGGATTTACAAATAGCCTTGCATCTTCAAGCTTTGACTTAGAGGAACTAAATTGCTAAAATAAAAACTTGCATGTCGATTTAGATGTTTCGGAACGTAATTTGGACCCGTTTCTTTCCGAAACCTGTTTGCTGGCAAAATTCAGTTGTCATCTTTGAAAAATCATATCTCCCTCATATGACATCTTTTTTTGCTGAATTTTGGAGCGTTGATAGGTATTTGAGTAAAAAATCTAAAAAAATTGAGTTTGCATCCAATGGACTTCTTTAGCTCAAGATATTCAAGTCAGAATGGTCGAAGGTCAACATTGGTAGATTGCGAGATTTGCCTTTGAAGGCTGCAATTTCCATGCTCTTCCTTATTTTATTTTCTTGCCTTAGATGTACAAAAAGGTATGGATGTTAGATTTTTAATGCCACTAAAATCACTTTATTTTGACCTCTAGAGCTCACGCTCTATACAAAACATCAACCAAGGTCTAATCGCCAATTACCTCTAATTTTCTCCTTTTTGCATCTTTCATCCAAAAGTGTCTTCAAAGCATAAAACAAAGAATATCAAGGCATTATATATATATATATATATATATATATATATATATATATATATATATATATATATATATATATAAAACATAGGCAAAATACTAGTTAAATGTGGGTGAAACTATCAAATAATATGGTTGCATCACAAATTCATAAAATATGTTAATTAAAAAAAACTAAGAGAACAAAAGAAAAGAAAAGAAGACATACCTGAGCGTGGAGGAGAAGAAAAGGAATTGAGGAGAGAAGAGAAGAGAAAAAAAACCAAAAGGATGTTGGTGTTTTTTAAATAAGAGGAAGAAGAAGAAGAAGAAGATGTGCATCTGTTGTGAAATGAGATATTCTAGTCTTTTTGTTGAAGCATTTTACTGACGGTTTTATGGATGAAGAATTAAATATTAATATTTTTAATCATTCCGTCGATGATTCTGTTTATAATATTTAATTCAATTTTTTTTTAATTTAATCAGAAATTTTCAGAAACTGTCAAATATCATTTATGACTTTTCAATCCATTGATGATTCTACTTGTAATATTTAATTTAAAATTTCAATTTAATAAAAAAAATTAGATAACACCAATGACTTTTCAATCCGTCAATGATTTCATCTGTAAAGAACAATAATTAATAGTACAATTGAGTAATAAACAGTTCTAAAGCTCTCTGAAAAATATCGATGGAATTAATTTGTCGATGATTCCTTTTGTAATTGATATGATGAACAATGTTAGAGAGAAGTAAACAGTTTACCAACGAGTTTGCAGATGAAATTTACCGACAGTATTAATATTGTTAGTATAAATGACACGTCATTGTACCTTTTGACTTTGTTTTAATTCTTTCTTTTCCCACTATAATTCCCTCGGTATATACCGATGAAATATTTTTGTCGGTAAAATTCATTGCAATTTGCCTACAGAAATATTTTGTTAGTGTTTTCGTTTGTATTTGTCAATTTTCTAGTAGTGAGGTAAAGAGTTGTATCAAGAGGTTTTGAGATTCATCCTTTAGACTAAGTTTAATAAAATTACCAAATATTTTTTTTATAGCATGAATATTTTTTATTATATTAAAAAAATTAATCCAACTCATAGCATATATAAACTAGTGATATATATATCACTATGAGTTGGATTAATTTTTTTAATATATCACTAGTTTATATATGCTATGAGTTGGATTAATTTTTTTAATATAATAAAAAACATTCATGCTATATATATATATATATCTCAAGAGAAGTATAATTTTTGGTATACTCAACAATTCTTCATATGATGTATTCTCGAATTTTATTTTGTAAATTATGCATGATGAGTTGTGAGTGGCGTATGATAAACGAGGTAACAGAGATGGGAAGGTAATGCATATAGTATTTTATATTATTCTAACTTGAATTTAAAATTAAAATAATTATCAAACTTAACACAAATCTAAATGCATATGAATTTTTTTTATTTATACCTAATCTAATCAAGTTTTAAATACTCATTCGATATCTTTAACCTGGATCTAAATACTATAATAAAAAATGAGGTAATAGTGCAAGGAAGGTAAAGGATATTCATATATATTATCCAAATTTGAAAAACATAAACATAAATAGTTATAGACTTTTTATATTTAAAACTGACTAGATGGGTTTTAATTACCTATTGGATATTCATAACTTGAATCTAAATACTATAATTTAGAATTATTTAATTATATATATATATATATATATATTTTTTTTTTTGAGGTTAGTTATTTTTTCAGGTTGGACAAGTAGCCGACCTCAACCTGAATTTTTTAACTTTGGGCTTTACAAAACCGAACCCGATAAAATTGAAAACTTTTCTATCTATTAAAGTTGGTTCGGGTTGGTGTCGTAGTAGAGTATCCTACCTTCTCAGACAACCAATAAATCATAGGCTTTATTAAATACAGAAATCTGGAGAGTGTGCCCTGCCCCGCAGTTTTTTTATTTAATTAAGGAAAAAGAGGTAAGGTTGGCTGCGCTTTTCTTTTCTAACATCTCTCCCACTATTTTCACTGCTAATCATCATAACCACAAAGATACAGAGAAAGGAAATGGGAGAACCATCAGACCTACAACATCAGCAATCATTTTTCAAGAAACACTGGGAAGGGTTTACAGAATTTTGGGGAGATAGATTTTCGTTTCTTGAAAACTATGCAAGATTCCTCAGGCGTGATAAACCAATCCCTTCTTGGTCTGATTCTGATGTTCAAGAATTCATTGCTTCAGATCATATTCATGGCCCCACTGTATTATTCCCTTCCCTTTCTTTTTACTTCTTGTGTACTGCTGTAGATTTAGCTTAGATCAGATCATCATTTGGGTTTCCCTTCCTTTACTTGATTTCCTTTCTTTTCTTTTTTTTGTCTAAATTTTAGATTTTTTTTCATCTGGGTTTTTCTTATCCTTGCATTTTATGCTTCATTTGAATTAAAGATTTCATTTTTGCTGGATTTTACTGCTTATATGCTGATGATGGATGTTGGGTTCATTTTGAAAATATTTTCTCTCATGTTTTTATTTTTATTATTGATTTTGGGTTCCTTTTATTTTGTTTGTTTACAGTTGTACGAGTCCTTTTCCCTTTTTTTTTTCTAATAAAAAAATGATTTAAGAGTTGTGTGTTTTATTTGAGAATAACCATTTGGACATATCTTTAGCTCTGTTAGAATTTGACTCGAAATTTATCTTTTCATTGTGTTAGGTATTTTGTGAATCGTTCTTATTTATTCTTGATGGTGCTTAGTCACTTCGGTATAATTTCCTTATCGGCACTTAAATCACACTCTTCAATAATGTGTGTCTGTCTTCAGTTATTTCACAGTTAGATATGAAATTAGTAACGGTGAAATAATATTCTGTCAATTGTAAGCTGCTCAGGTGACCTGCCAAATGAAATCAACCTGTTTCCAAGAACAATTATGTTGAAGAGTCGTGTCCCAAGAGGCAGTTTCCTTTGTTGTGTCATTATGGTATAATTTCAGCTTTAAATTGTTTATGATGCCTGCTGGATATCAAAACACCCACCTCCAAAGATGATCGTATTGTTTGACCTTTGATATTTGGGCACATGTCATGGGAAAATTCCTAGACACAATCTTTTCCTTATGCTAACATAATATTGAGGAATATTTATTTTATCGAGTATGGTAAACATGCATCAAAGTGATGCGGCAGTAACAAGAGGTAGTCACCTAGCAACAGGTGGATGCAATTGATGACTTGTGGTTAATTCAATGTTATTAACATAAAAAAGGTGCCATATTATGTGTGCTATTACCACCATAGCTCCATATTATGTGTGCTATTACCACCATAGCTCCATATTTGTGTGCTATTACCACCATAGCTCCATATTTGTGTGCTATTACCATCTCAGTTTATGTGATGGTGAGTTTGTGTAAGTCTGCTTCTCAGGTTCAACCTGTAAGTGCTTACATTATTGGTCAGAACCATTTGTTAAAACATACCGCAAATTAACAGGCTTGATTTAGACTTACTATTGTTATTGTTGAGCACGCTGTCTGTAATATCTCTTCAGCCAATCGAGCGCCTTTAGGCTTCCGAGGAGCTTTCTTTTTCCCTCCTTAGGCATTAACAGAGTACCCACTCTAGTCATTGCATAAATGTTTAATGGGCCATTAATAGTAGTATTGTCAAATAATATAGTTAAAGGTGAATAAAGTCTTTAGGTTACCTGTAAGTTGATAGTTAAAGGTGAATAAAGTCTTTAGGTTACCTGTAAGTTGATTAGATCACATCTATCACTGAACAAAACTTGAACCTCAAATGATATTATTAGTTGAGTATCCTGCAGCATCTGAAAATATTACGAATAGTTTGCTGGTCTTCCCAAGTTTCAAATTTAACTTCTTGCTAAAAAGAATACAGTTATTTTGTTATTCTTTTATAGAAGCTGAGCTTTTAAGACGACAATGTACCTATTTGTGTCCAAAATGCCTCATAACAGAATTTATTTGTGTTGATTAATTACTAGGGTGAGAATAGAGTTATATTTGTTTGGAGCGTTTTCTTTTAACTCCCTGGTTTGTTCTCATTTTTTGATGGCTATCAGTCAATGGACATTTAACAATGTTTTTATTGTTTCCTTCGAACCTCTTGGGCCCTTACACCTGACTTCAATATGTGCATGAATTAAGTATGCTCTGGCAATATTTGACTGCTTTTTTGATCACTTATCATATCATGGATTCCTTAAAATTCTTACATAAAATCTATGGCATCATTTCTGCTAACCATTCTTGTTGTATGCAATATGCATACCTAATCTTTGCTGACTCAATTTATGAGAAGTTACTGCCAAATCTTGCCCCCATGTTTGCATTATTTATGTATTGTTTCTTGGATGCCCATCAATTTCACTTTTACCCAGCATCTGATATAATTACTGCTGGGGATTTTGTTATCACTGTATTTTTTTCTTTTTGCGAAGTATTTGTTTGCAATCTCTTGACTGGGTTGAAAATGGCTGAAACTCTTCCTTTGATGAACCTTGTTGTACAAATCAAATTTATTGGATCAGGGTTTTACTGAGTTTTCATAAAATATAAAGTTTTCCTGCAGCAGAAGGCAGATACTAGGATAACTATCATTCCATATGTTCTGATGGTTCCTGTTTTGTAGCTTGTGTACTGCTTGATCTTTATTTATGGAAAAGCTTGAATAAAGTCGTCTTCTTTTTCAGCTGAGGACTGCTAGGGAAGCAGTAAACTTTGGACTTACAGGAAGTGTAATTGGAGCAGTATCAACAGCAGGTGTTGCCTGGAAATATTCAAGGAGCTTGCATGGTAGTCCACTGCCTCCTCACTCTATTTTTTATTGTAAATATAGTCTTGGAATTGAATGTGTCCAGTAACTTAAGGATGAAAGAGGATTTGAATTTTATTATTTTGATTGAGCCATATCACAATGATTTCTGTTTGCAGTTGCACGTGTTAGTTTATCTTTTAGTGAAACCTGATTCCACTGTTGATTGCTTAGTAACTTGCAAGAGATTTCTACTTTTGGGGACTGTGTTTCAGGCAAATCCAGTATGCTTTAAATATGCATAAATATGATTTATAGGGACATAGAATTTATAGGACAGTGGAATCATATTCTCAGCCTTCTTGTCTTTTTTGTTCCTTTTTCTTTACGTGTTAAGAGTTTTATTGGCATGACTGATAGTGGAAAAATCATTATTATATAAGAATCTACTGGACCAGCTCCCCGGATGTATTTATGTGCTTGCAAATGAACTGAGTTTATTTAGTTTCACAGTGAAAACAGGCCAATTATCATTAACAGAAGCTTGCAGAAAGAAAAGGTGTTCTATCATGTTTTCTTAGTTATGAAAAATTGTTTAGCTTCTTACCCTAATCATATTTAACAGGTGCTGGGCTGTCCTTTCTAGCTGGAGGTGTTTTTGGTTGGACATTTGGACATGAAGTTGGAAACCACTGGCTACAACTCTACAGGCTGGATACCATGGCAGCACAGGTTAAGTTCATTGAGTGGTGGGAGAAAAAATGTGGAGAGTAGTCTTAAGTTGGACTGTTGGTTGAACGTGGAGCTTCACTGAAGAGTTGTTCACCTTTTCAACAATAATATAAATGCTCCTTTGCAGAAAATGTAATGGCAATTTGCATAACTTGTGTTTTATGCTAGAATCTTGAAAATATCATGGATTTACTATCATTGTTCCTTGCCTAGGATGCTAATTGATAAGAATGCAGTTTGTGTGCTGTTGATGATAATAATAAGTTTCCTTGCGCTTTTTTGACATGTGCATGTTCTCTGGCTGCAGAATTTGCTATTCAACTGAAATTCGTTTTACCTTGAATTACACTTCTGTTTAAACAATATCTACTGTGTTATGTAGTTTAATGCCCTTTTTTCCCCATCTGATTCAGCAAGGATCTGTCTTTAGTATGACATGGTTTGGGGTCATAATTGGATTCCTCATCTCTGCCAAGTTGCACTCAAGAAGTGGCAGCTCCACCTGTAATTTGACTTGGTCCAGTTGCATCACGCATGTAATTAATTAATAACCAAAATTACGTGAGGAGCAGCAGGTACTGTTGAAGCGAGTGTAACTGATCTAACAATGGGTATGGTTTGCTTCTCATTTATAGTAGTGAGATGTGCGATAGCTCGTTACCAACCTCTTGAGATTCTGTTTATAGAACGCTCGAAATGGGCATGAAGTTTTTTTCTTTAAAGGGTTTCTCTTGTGCAGCTCAGCCTCAAGGCTCAAAAGTAAGGACCATTCAAAAGAAATGTTGCATAATCAATTTGAGATGTAGATGAAAGTGAGAGCGATAGCTCGTTACCAACCTCTTGAGATTCTGTTTTTAGAACACTCGAAATGGGCATGAAGTTTTTTTCTTTAAAGGGTTTCTCTTGTGCAGCTCAGCCTCAAGGCTCAAAAGTAAGGACCATTCAAAAGAAATGTTGCATAATCAATTTGAGATGCAGATGAAAGTAAGACGTTTCAGCAAAACTAGCATGCTGAGAAAAGACTCCATGGATTAAATAAACTGATTCACAATCACACATGGCCAACTTTAGTTTCCTAACTGAAAACGTAAGGAATTTACCCAAAGTTTCTAGTCAATTGTAACTTGAATATGAGCACGTCTGATCCTCGTAAACTGATTTTCAAACATCTACTGCAATAGGTGTTCGAATGGAAGACGACTTTTTGCTCTAGTTCTTTATTCTAAATCACATCTGACTTGCCATTCAATTTCCCTTTCGATGACATGACTATCGGGTAGCTTTGAAGATGGGGGGGGGGGGCGCAAAGCATCTCATCCACAGCATCCTATACCTGCAAAGAAGTGATTATGTGAGCATTAATAAAGCCGTAATTCTAACCAGAATCGGGCATTCCATTGTCAAATTAAAACGAAGGGGAAAAAACAAAAGGCAGCTTTAGGAATAAAAATACCAGAAAGCAGGCTATCATTTGACTTCACAATTCTCACTGGAAAATGGCAAATCACTTTGAAGAACAGACAAGAGCACAGGTAATAAAAATACCAAGTGACAACAACCCAGAACCATGCCTTAGCAGGAAATTTAGAATATATGCAGGTATAATGTTCATGCCTGCTAGTCTATCTGGGTCATGGCATTTCTACTGGTTGCCGTTGGCTCAATTAACAAATCTTTGCACCGTTTTCTTAAATTCATTGCATTTATTAACAAGAGAAACTTCCAATCGAAATACTCGGAGAGCTCATTCACCTTAAGCGCAATGATGCAGAGCTAAAGGTCCACCCATTTATGGTAGCAGGATTAAGAAATATAAATCAGCTAAAGTCTGAAGAAAACTATAGAGCTCAAAGTTCAACCAGGAAAAGAGCTCTATTTGCCAAACCAAACCACATTGGACCAGCTGCTCACAGGTATACTCCTTGTCCCCGAATGGGATTTTTAGGGATTCTTGAAGCCACAAGGCAAGAACCTCTCTCGAGCTGGATTATTATTAACATTTTCCTCCTTTTTGAATTGATGGGATGAAGTTGAGCTAATCAAATTATCACACTTTCCTGCTAATTCACTGTTTATTCCCTGAAAATGCTCAGGCCAACCATCAAATCTTTGCACAGCTAACGTAAGTTGAACTAGACAGTCCTTTAAAAAGGACATCGAACTATTACACCACGGGTCCATCACCAAAGAGTGCAAGCTGCAATTACTGTTAGGATTAGGCCCTATAAACATACCAAGGATCACCTGTTTGTGCTACCAATCTTAGACACGGACCATCAACAGCCGAAAGATCTGGTATGCTGAATCACCCAAGTGTTATTTGCTTTGTGGAGTTACCCTTTCAAGATGATAGACAGGATGAACCTGTGTCTTGTAACCTACCACTTCTATTTAAGTCCAAAAAGGTTAAAAGAAAGGAAAGAGAAACTGCAACTTGACTATCTTCACCAAATGAATCATCTATTGTTTCTGAAACAATACAATAACTGTTTTGCTTAAGCAATAACCTGGTCTACCTTTTCTCCTATCTTTATAAAAATAGATACAAGCAGTGGATACTTCAACTACAGCTATAACAATAGTTGTGAGATGAAAATTAAGGCTCAAGGATGGTTTAATTTAAAAAGCAATTTGGCTTGAGAATCCACAAAAAAACACCTAGCTGCAACCTGCCTTCTGTTTTTGCTTGTCATCTTAATGCAAATCAGATAGGAATAGGTAAAAGTACAAATCCAAGAATATGCTTAAATACCTAGAATTTTATAGGATATGTGGATTGCTAAGTGTTCATCCCCTGCAATAGAGTAACTTTAGTCTCAAACTGATTTGCCTCAGGAATTCACCTAAAACACCTGGTTGCACACCTGCCAACTGTATTTACTTGTGCCCCACTAATGCACATTTGGTTCAATGCTGAGTAGGAACAGGTAACGGTATGATAGTGAACAAGGGTACCTTATTTACTTGGGGTTTTGAAGGTTACCTGGACTGCTAAATGCTTCTCCCATGAAATATGACAAATCTTCACAAATATTCAGACTGTTTTTTCCCATAAATTCCATAGTTCTAGAGATCTGTCCTGTTTCACAAATTATAGCCCAGATGGAAGGAAAATCAATGACATCTAGTATAGCAATTCACTACGATAATAGTGAATTATTGTAACAATGAAATGGAAACTGTCACCAAATGGCTGTACTGGTCTTCAAAAAACAAGCTGTTACTGCTGCTTGAACTTTTGGCAAATGATAATGAACATGTGGAAGTAGAATACCTATGAACTATATTTGCATTGTTCAATACAATGTAAATTATAAGGACTAGGGATCAACCAATAAAACCAGAAAGAAGCATTTAACAAAATGCTTGGATAATTGGATAAAAGAAAAAAAAGAAAGAAGAATCCACCAACGCATATTTGGAGAAAACAACTAAAAAAAAAGCATCAGTTATATAAGAGTAACGCATGCATGCAACCAAATGCTATAAAAACAGTCTTTTTGAACTGGTTTGTGAGTAATGCAACAGTGTACATGTTCAGTAGTTACAAGATTTTCACAAATTCATCACCAAATGCTGTAAGAAATGAAATCCAAATCAAAACATACCTTTTCTTTTAATGTTGATAATAAGATTGTGAAGTGGTACTTAAACTGAGCCAGAACTAGCAGCACGTGAAGCTTGCGTATTGGTTTTGGGATCAGTCATTGCATTGCAGCCACCAACCTCCGGTACTTGCTGATTGTTAGATTCTGCAACTGAACCGTCCTCCACATTATTTAATACAGAAGAGGTTCTATCATCATATCTGGTTTCTAGACGCTCCATCATGCGAGATACTGTCGCAATTCCAGCATTGACCTCTCTTCTAACTTCAGAACCTAGATCTGCCATTGTAGTATTGCCAGAAAAATATCTCTCTTTCCATCCACTAGTACTCTTTGAAATTGACTCTTTATATCTGGAAAGGGAAGTGGGTGAAAATCAATTCATGAGCATATGAGCATGGATTCGTCAACAGTACATGTTATAAAAAATGTCAAATGTTTCCAAGCAATTAATACCTCATTGACACTGCATTGAATTTAGATTTGATAGACTCTGAAAATGATTGAGGTTTCGAAGGCCCTGTTCTGTCTTGACTATTTGGAGAAGACTGTTTAGGAGACCTTCATACAACAAAATTTCAATTGGACAGCCAGAAATCAGTTAAGAATGTTCATCTATAATTATGAAAGTAACCTGAAGTTAAAAAAAACACAGTGACAATCGAACGGTTGCTGCACCAATTTTCCATGGAATTTCCATGTTGATTGGAAACACTAAATCCAGAAGCTGAAGCAGAAGATGGATCAACCAGGGCCTCAGAAGATAGCGGTGTGATTGGTTGTGGAGAAGATTCAAGTGTTGGGCAAGATGGTGTCGCTCTCTCCTGTGATTGCAGAAACAGGTTCACCTTCTCTCTGAGTTGGAGAAGAAGAAATTGAACCAGCAGGATCCTTTGGGTAGACTTGAGAATACTAAGAATTGCAGACAACCTTGAGCAGACAACCTTGAGCAGACGACCTTGAGCTGACGACCTGTTCCGCTGCCCTTCCCTTCTAGCAAAATGACGCCGCCCCATTGCAGCAGCGGCGGCTAGGTGCTGGATCATACGCTCTTCAAGTTCAGCATCATTTGCACCCACTGGAAACTGCATTTGACACACCATTGAATTTGATCATAATTAAGCTTGTGTCTGGTTTGTTGACAAGAAAAGCTTGCAACTAGCAGAGGTAAGTTGCAGACATGCTACAATTCGAAGTCTCCAAGGTTTGGATGATGAAATATGGTGGCATTTCTTGACAGTTTAAACCTAAAACTCCTCTCCCGTTCTACAGCCTCAAGTAATTCTTGACTGCCAGTCAGAAAAATAAGTAATTATTTTCAAACTATTGGCAAGGGAAAAAAAATAAAAACAGAAAAATACAAGGGCAGCAAAAACAATTGAACAATAAGAGTAAAGGAATAAGTTCCCCGTATGTATCAAATACTTCCACTACATTATCTGCTTTCTTTGATTTTAATTGGGCAGGCAATCCTGATGACCGCACATCCACTACCGCATACATTTTATTTTTGGGAGGTAATGTTGTCTCTTGGGCCTCTCGCAAGCAGCGTTCTGTTGCACACTCTTCTCTGTGGCCGAATATCGGTCATTGCTGCCATTGCCGAAGTTATCTTGGGTTCGGGACTCTTACATGAGTTGCATGCATCTCCTCCTGCTCCACCGACTGTTTTTTGTGACAATGTGGGTGCAACTTACCTCTGTGCCAATCCTGTCTTCCACTCTCGCATGAAACATATAGCTATTGACTTCCATTTTATATGTGATCATGTCGCAAAGGGTTTGCTTCGTGTCTCTCATGTTTCTACTACAGACCAACTAGCCAATGCTCTCACCAAGCCTCTCTCTCGCCAACGGTTTACTCTTCTTCGGTCCAAGATTGGTGTCTCTGATGGAAGCACCATCTTGCGGGGGCATATAAGAGTGAAGGAATAAGTTCCCCGTATGTATCAAATACATCCACACCAGCTGCACATCTCCATCAGCTATGACTCCACGTATAGTTAGGATATTTGTTTCCTTATTCTCAGGACATTCGGTTTCCTTCTTTGTGTGTAATTCTACTTTCCTATTCTGATTGTAATTCTCATTGTAATCTCTATATAAAGCACACTGCAATACAAGTAATGTATCTTTTCATAAAACCCTACATGAACCTTGTGGGATCCTTCAAACTGATGGGTTGCCAACACATAAGGCACTGGGAACTCCTTTGACACCTGGAAGATTAAAGTCAAACTAGCACTCAAGACAAATATAATCATTTATCCATAGAAAACAAAATCAATTCTCTATTTTATTCCAAAAGGCATCCAAGAAGCATCTAGATCAAAGCAGATGAAAGAAATTATAACAAGCTTCGAGCATTGAAGAGCTCTTGCAAACAGTAATTCTAATGAAGTTCTCCTGGTTTTGAGGTGGGGGGAGGAGAAAGAAAAAGGAACAATTATATTTTACCTAAAGCAGAATCTATTTAGAATAAGAATAGGTTTTCTACCTAAGCTTTATATTTTCTTTTTTCTGGCAAGTTTCATGTGTTATGTGTAAGATTTGGATATAGATTTACTTATATACACATGTAGATAAGAGGTATCCAAGATTGTCTCTCACAGCCATGTTCATTGTTAGGCTCCCAATCAAAGTTAGGCTACTTGGCCAATAACTAGGTAAGTTCGCTGTCAGCACAAGACCATCCAATCTACAACACTAACAACTACTAAAGCAACAATTTAAGTAAATAACTGAAACTGTCAAAGTTTGGAGATAAATGAAAATACCAGTCGAGAATGCACTGGAGATGGAACTCATGCTTGCAATTGGTCACCTGTGAAAGAAAAGGTAGAACTGCTTTAAGAAAAGCTTGACAACATTGTGTGGACTTTGTGGGACAAAGTGAGATAAGATTCTCCGGTTATGTACATCATATATGCCATGTGATTTCTTTAGATATTGTTTTCTCTCATTTGTTTGAACATTTTTGTAGACCCTTGTCAGCATTTTTGTGTTAATTATTTACCTAGCTAGATTTCAAATAATTAAAAAAAATCCACATCAACCTCTTAGCAAAGCTTTCAAATGTTTATTAAGATAGGATTCAAATTGGCCAATATTAAAACAAAGTTCAAATTGACAGAGAAAGATAAACAAAGGGCCCAAATAAACAATCAAATGAATAAATCATTAATATCAACTATACATGCAGTTGAAGGATCACTCTCACGGAAGTTTTCAAGGCATATGCTGCAAGCATCATCACAAGCTTCTGGACTCCCCCTTCCACGAAAGCAGCAGCAGATGTCAAATGTGTCTCAGCCTTCTTGGTCTCTTCCATTCCCTGGAAACATAAATAATTATTCTAAATGCAAAAACAAAAAAATTACCACATCCTAAAAACATCCCATCTCACTTGAATCTAGGAAATTCAACTGGTTACGAACATTAAACCTTGAATGATCACAAGATCTCAACAATCATCTTGGTTCAAGCCAGTATAGAAAAGGAAAAAAAATGATAGAAATCGAATCAGTTATCAAATCAAACAATTAAGGAAACAACGCAACAACCAACAAATATCCTAAATTGATGCATACTATAGTACCAAACCATATATACATAAAAAATAAAAAAAAACTTTAAGCCCAACAAACGAGTTACACATGCTACCATACAAAGCGCTTACATAAACACTAAAAGACATACTCGTGTAGAGAGAAATCATACAGGACATCATAAACAAACAAAGCCTACAAAATGCAAAAGGAAGAAAGAGAGAAACAAAATGGAAAGACTTGTTATCCTCTTCCATACCTTGAAAACAAGAAATCTCACACTTATATTTACACACAAAACTAATCTATAACTAATGAAACTAATGCTGCAAACTCTAATGAAGCTGAGGCTTTAAAAAAAATGTGCAGAGAATAAAACCCGGTTGACAAAAACAGTTCATGTTTGTAGAATTGCACCAAAATTCTCACTCCTCAAACTTTCAAAAGAAAAACCATTTTTTATAGCACGCTACAACACTCAAAAAGAATAAAGAAAAATCATATCTCTACTGTATTCCTTTTGCATAATCAGAAGACAAAAAAAAAAAATTAGAGCCAATTATAACTTGATCAGCTGAGAAAACAAAAACCCAAAAAAACAAAACTTTCTCATTGAGAGTGAAAAATCACACCTCCATGAAACCTTGACAGCTTCAAATTCTAACAGTAATAGTAATTTACTTGTTAATTATTTAATAGGGCTGAGATTCGGAGAGAGATAGTGAGAGTGGGGGCATAATTTATTATTATTATTATTATAATTAAGGAGAATTTATTTACTTACTTTTCCTTATGTTAGTGTCTGAATTTTTTATTTATTTTTTATTTTTTAAGTTATTTATGCTAATGGAGTAATTAGTATATCCTATTAATTACATTAAAAAATATTTTTATCATTTTTATAAGTAGTTATTTTTTTAATATATATTTTAAAATAATTAATATGATATTGGTTAATTTCTAAACTTCATAGGATTTTCCGATCCTCCACTTACTGTGGAGTGTGGAATTTCTATTTTATCTTTGACGACCCCTTTCTCTGTTCTATCAGTGTTTTGAGAAACAAGTTGATTAGCCTATGTTGTTTCAAAAGCTTATTATTTAGTTCTTTTTATCGATTTTATGTTTTTTTAATTTAATTTATTTTGTTATTTTAAAAACTAAAAATTTATTATGAAAAGAAAATAAAACATTTTTTAAATATAATAATGTTTAATTAAGTGTGATCAACATTGATTAAAGGACTAAATAATTAGTTTTTGAAACAAGGAAGGTAATCAATTCGTTTTTCAAACCTATAGTGAATAATTTCTAATTTACTGCATCAACATTGTTTTATATATACTATTTTATTGACTCACGCTTTGCTGTGAATTACACCAAAAATAAAATTTTAATTAAAAATTATCAAGAGTGCAAGAAATACTACTTTGATAGTATTATTAAACCTGACTAGATAAATTAATTTTGAAACCTCATAATCCGATTCATTTCTTAACTCTAGTTTTAAATTAAACCAAGTGAAAGCTATCTCGACACAAATCGATTTATTTCACAGGTCCAATGATATGCATCATGATTCTAACATGGAAGGGGTTAATTCTAATGTGTTTGGGCATTCAAATAGTCCAATGATAAGAGCTCATGCAAAATAACTACAAAGTGCCTTAATAAAACAGATTAGTGCGACTGAAACTTCGATGAGTTTGAGGGCTTGCAATTGAATGGAAATTGCTCAAATATGTTTGTTCGTCTACAAATAAGGCTTGGGTCATGATTTGAGAGTTTTGTGTCAGCCCATGAACCAATTTTGACCTTAATTTGCTCCTATACAATGCATGGGAAAATAAAGCCTATTCTACATGATTTTCAAGTTCAAAATGTCATCTTTTTAGATTGTCCAACCATGCATGCATTGGAGTTTTGTATAAAAAGTTATGGTTATTTTAGTTTTGTGTGTGTTTGTCTTCTATAAGTTAAAAAAGTATGCTATTTATTATTTGTCTAGTTTTTTGAACAAAGTCATTTATTTGGGTCTCTATTATGTTATTTTGTTATTTCCTAGACTTGAAGGGTTGTTCCAAGTATATAATGATGTTTCAGACTAGGTATTGGGACTTTTCGACAATAATATTAAACTTTTCAACTTCTCATTCAGAGAGTTTTCTTTCTTGTTCTTCTATTTTCAAAATTGGTTAAAGAACGAACCAGACTTATCACTCTTAATCACAAAAAGTGTGGCGTCTTTATCCTAGATTAGTCTTTGTGGTGTCCAGATCAACGTATCAAAGTATCATTCAAGTCTATCCCTCTATCCTTTTACCTTAAATTCACTATAATTCATCCTATACAAAAAAAAAAAAAAGACAACACAACCAGACACATCCTTCATCAATTTTCATCAGAATTCATTGTTATCGATTTTTGAATCATTCATGACACATCATCCAAAGGCACCAATCCTATATCTATATTTCTTTTGAAACCATGATAACTTAGTAGAAACCAAAATGAAAGAAATTATGAAACACAAATTCCAATCAACTAAAAAAAAAAGGAGAAAAGAAAAGTTAAACATGTCAAACCAAAGAAATCAAGTCAACTTGTCATACCCAGCAGTAGGTGCATGGATTTTCTAAAGTTCAATAACATGATTTTTTTAACCATGTGATAAAAAAATGATCAAAATCGAGTTCAATTAAAAAAAACAATGTAAAACCCGTGGAACCGAGACAACCACGATTATCGCACAAACACGCAAACCCGGTCATTGATTCCACAAGGTTTAATAACTTGTTTTTTAAAAATAATTTTTTATTTAACTAAACGTTAAAAAAATAAACAATACCGAGATGCCATGATATTTTTCGATACCAATATGATAGTAGGATATTTTACAAAACATTATGGATCACATTTGAATTTTTTATATTTGTAATTTGATAAGTTCATTGGGATTTATAGTTGATAATTTACTTTGCTTGAGACCGTGATAAAAACTACTTATGATGTCTATTTCTCAATCAATCCAATAGTGAAAGATGAAATTGAAAAAAAAAAATTTTATTTTTTACTATTATTAATATCAATTAAAATATCAAATACCAAATGATTGAAATGAAAAAAAAGAAGAATATGAGATCACAAATAATCCCTTAAAGCCAAAGTTTACAATTTTACAATTTGTGATTTTAAGTGCAGTATAACAATAATAATGTACTTTGAAGAGTGAAATTAAAAAAAAAAAGAAAAAAGACCCAAGCTAAGTGTTCTTTTGCTTTTAAGAGCGATTTTTTAAATGCAACAAAATTAAACCTAGGTTAATTTTTTTAATTCTCAACCCGTGAAACCATGAACTCGGATTCAATTAAGATGTTAAATTTTCAACTAATTTAATATTAAAAGATGAGATTGGAAAAAAAATCTCTCATATAAAAAAATTTATCATTTTTAAATAGCAATGAAAAGAAATAGCATCAAATATGAAAGAAGAAAAAATAATGAAGGAGGGTAAAATTGGAAGAAAAAAAATTCAAAAACTATCTTAGAAAAAAAATAGAAATCAAAAGAACAGAGACCAAATTTAAAAGCGTAAAAATTTAAAGGAAAATAAAATTGAAAAACAAATCCAATTTTAGAAATTAATTAAAATAAAACAAATACAAATTAAAAAGGGAGGGACAAAATCAAAAGAAAACAAACTTGAAGGGTTGATATGCAAATTTGGAGGGTCATGCGTGGATTTCTTGGTGGAAGAGAAAAGAAGGAAAAAAAGAAAAAGAAAAGGTCACCACCACATGCAACTAATAGGGAGAAAGAATAGGTTGAGATAAATCAAATGATGAAGGTGGTAGACCAATTGACGTGCATTGTAAACCCCCGTAAATAAATAAAAAAACATAGGATTGAAGTAATGAGGTCTCGATGAATGGAGATTCGGTATGAAATAAATAAATAAATAGTATGAATGGTAATAAATGTCTCATCTGAGAGAGAGAATTATCTCCATAAATAAATTGACGCGGATCAGCCCAACACCAAGCGTAATCATGCCAACGACCAATTGGAGGTGCCAATTAGGCCAATCACAAGAGCTAGGGCAAAGAAGCTTAAAAAAGCATTGAATGGGCTTGTTCAGAACATATGGAGCAAAATGGACCTAGAGGGGCTTAGGACATTTAAGGAGCATGAAGGGCAGCCTTTAATTCATCTAGTTCAGGTCCAAGAAAAGCCCAATTCGTATGGAACAAGGGGTTGATGTGTCCGGCCCAATACCAGCCTTGTTAAGCTTGTTTTCCTAATGCTACAAGGATAAAAAATCAGCAATTTATTCTCCTAATTAAGTAAGGAAGTTGGCCATATCTTATTCCTAAAGAGAGGAGGACTATTTAATGCTTTTCCCTAACTTAGGAAGGAAAGTAATTAAATCAGCAACAAATGAGGAAATTTGTTTTCTTTTTTGTCCAAGTTAAACAAGGAAATCCAAGCTAATCAAGGACATCAAGGGGGCAAGAACACAAATTTTCCAAATCGGATTTCTCCTAGTTTATTTGGGACTTCTTAAGGGTGACAAATCTGATTCTAGTATATTTAGCATGATAATTTTCAGAATTTTATTATTTTTATTATTTTTTTCTTAGTTTTTGGGTTATTATTACTTATTTGGGTCAATTGTAAGTGGGCTTCACATAAGTCCACCTAAGGGGGGTCCATTAGGGTTTTCTTAATTCTAGAGTCAGTATAAATAAAGGCATAACCAAACATGTAAGGTTACACAATTTTCAGATCAATAAACTTCTTGCTGCACTTATTGTGTGTCGGTGGGATAATCTCCCTTCCTTGGTTCTCTAAAGAACTGAAAACGACTTATCGAAGAACAACTGTTTTCGTGGCGTCATCCTTATACTTCTCGTTCGCGAATCAATATTCGTTGGGTGGGGGTCTCCGTTTCCAATAGTGCTGGTGCCTAGGTACAAGTTATCTTTGTGTCACACTCCTATTAAACCTGATTTACTTGGCTTTCCGGGAATTGGTGTCTTTGTGTGTGGGTTGCGTGACCACGTGATCACGAGGTTCGCATCACAAATTTAAAGATATCATTGAAGTTGAAATGAGAGCCATGATTTTTAATTTAAAACTCGTAATGTTGGCGAAATCAGTGAGTAGTTTCATTAGATAAAAGAATAAACCATGAGTTTTAGGATGGCAACAAGGCATAAACTTCGGCAGCCATTTCTTGGCTTTCTACCGTTGGATTATGTTGCTTTTTGGATATGTTATTATGCTCGATGTCACCTACATTCTGATTGGAGGGATTGTCAATAGCAGACTTCGTTGGAGGGCTGTCACCGGAGGAACATTTCAGGAAAATCACCCTTCAAGACAGCCTCGTTCGTCGGCCGTTATATCATCTCTTCACCGTTGGATTGGTCTGGATTTCAGATATGTTGTTCATCTAGATGTTATATAAATTTTGAACGGTTAAAATCGGAAACAAACACTCCTACTAGAAATTGTACTTCCCGAACAGTAGGTCTCCAATTTTATTTTTTTTAAGTTAAGGCTCAAAGTTCTTTTATGAATGTATTAAATTATGAGATGTTACATGTGCACTTGTCAGCAATTTCTTTTTTATTTATTTATTAAAATACCACTTTGCCCCTATAACCAAATAGTAATCATGAAAAAACCTCCACGAAATGACAAATAAGTCGTTGTAACAAAGCAATTGAGAAATTAATTCCAAGGGAGAGAGTCATTATACTCTAGCAAAAAAATATAAAATACTAAAATTCCCCTACAACATAGCTAAATGTTTTTTTTATAAGGGAAATAAAATAGTTTCACTGTTAAAAATAGCAAAAAGATCGAAATGCCCCTAAACAATTTTAGAATCACAAATGGACCAATCATAAGGACCATTTTACCCCTAGAAGATAGTATTATATGATTTTTATTAAGGGCAAAATCGTTGATTCACTCTTACAATCCACGATAAATCAAGGCATGTGTATAGTTGTAACAACCCTGATTTTTTACATCGTTTTTTTTTATACATTGAAAATTTTTAGTAATTTTTTTAAAATATAATATTTTTTTATATAAGTTCCACCAAAATTTCTACCAATCTTAACTCAACTCATCATCATCAACACAACACATTTTTTTCAATAACATCATACAATTCAAGTTCATAAAATAACAATGCATAATTCAATTGTTACATCATATCATCATATAAACTATATCTTGCATAATAACATCATATAATGTTATTAAAGTGAAGGATTTGATTTCAACTATAAATATACATGGTAGGTACTTAGAATTACGAACATTAAATTAAAGTCGTACATTCAAATTTACAGGTTAATATTGCATTTCAAATTTTAGGAGATAAGTCTTTTAATTTACAAATAATTACATGGCTGAAAGAAAAAAGTAATTAAACTAAGATCATTCTTAATGCGATCCTGATGAACCTGAAAATAAAAATTAACATGTACAAATAAATATAAAAAGGTAGTAACAAACAATAGCAATGATAGGTAATAATTTCTATAGAATTTCTTTTGAAACATAAAATTTGGCATTGATCTCTTTTACAACATACATTTTTCATCTAGTACCAATATTCATTTAATATCCTATCCTATTTGCCAAGAATAATTTTATTTTGAAAATCTCATCACAACTCAATGGTTTTGAACACCATCTCCTTACAAATCAATTCTCACTTGATACCAAGATATTCCTCTTTTGGTATCATTAGCTTATCTCATTCTTTCGAAATAACTAATCAATATTTTCTCTCTCGTTTTCTGGAAGGTAATTGTCGATACTATTGAATCTCATCAGTATCATTAGTCTCCTAATATCGAGTTAGACTAATCAATTCCATTTAAGTGCCTATATCAATACAACTGATTGATATCATTAACTATTCTTACCCTAAAATTGTTAAACAATTCTTATCTATATATGGTTTACCATCAAAGTTGTCGATGTCAAGAACCCTTGACATCATTAGCCTCTTTACTCGAAGTAGCTAATCACACTAGAAATGGTTGTCGATACCAATATGACCCATTGATATCATTAATTATTCCTAACCCGGAATAGTAAATCAACTTATCTTTTTCTCTTAACTAGGAGCAACCATGCCGATGTTAGAAATCTTTACTAACAGCATTAGTCACCCAATTACTCGAGATCGACTAATCAATTTAAGAAATGTCGGCACCAATGAAACCTCATTGATACTATTAGCTATCCAAACCCAGATAACTAATCAATGTCATCTGAAATGTCGGTACCAATGGAACCCCACAGATACCATTAGTTATCCAAACCTGGATAGCTAATCAATGTCTTCTCAACTTTCTATTTGTACCGATCCCTTTTCATCCTTCTTATTAACACCATATACATTATAACCACGATTGACTAGTATCATTCACACATAACCTTAGTTACGGACATTATGTTCACAAAACATCATTCACATAACCTTGGTCACCCCATCACAATGTCAGGTATCAATTTATGCCCTTAGCCACCCTTATCATGGTGTTAAGTATCATCGTAACGTATCCTTAACCACCGACACTACAACAACCAATTATCTATCATTTATCCTCTAATCTCTAAGTTATTGTGTATGCCTAATCCATACCGAGGTATTTAAGATAATCATGTATATTCCAAAGTTATCATGGCTAATTCGATACCTATCAATATATGCAAGGTAATCATATCCATTCTAATAATAACATAATTAATTTAATACATAACAATGCACAAAAGGTACTCATGTTTGTTCAAATATTATCCTAACTAACTTGATCCATACCATTGTATGCAAGGTACACATGTTCATTCAAACATCATCCTAATTAATTGATCTATACCGTTGTATGCATAAGGTACTCTTATTCATTCCAATATTTATCGAAGCAATAAAACAATAAATTCTAAAATTTATTAATGAGTTTACACAAATTGAAAAGACAAAGTGTGATACACCTACCTGTTTCCCTAAATGATCAAGTCCCTTCAACTACTAACGACCCTGCTCTAGGCATCTCTTCTGTTTGAGAATCAAGAGATACAATTAATACCCTCTTATAATTTTATCATAATATGCATTCTCATACTATTGCAATCTCATTTATATGAATTCATCACTATGTTTTAACTTCATTTTCCAATTATTTCATTTAACTATCTCATTACACTTCTTATATCAGTTTTCACTCGAGAACACTGTTTACCATTTAATTCGTAAGTAAAGTTATAGACTTCAGTTTTAAATGTGGCTTGGCTCCTTAAAAAGGTAAGACATGGTTCTATAACTCAATTTAAGGATCGAAAGCTCAATTTTTCCCTTAACACCCCTAAAATTATCTATTATAGTACTCAACATAATCTGTCCAATACAAGACAATTCGACCCTTCTTTCATTTTTAGTCCATATCTAGAGTTCCATAACTTCAAATTACACAAGGTCAGTTTTGTTTGAAAGATAACATTCATACCTACAACCTTTATGAGAACCCAATCTGAAATTTTATCACTTAAGTGCCCTAACCTCAGCTGAAAGGTGGGTGATCAAAATGTTCAGTCCCAATACATGGATTGGACAACCACTATCTACATTTTCCTACTATCAATAATCTAGTTGAACATGCCTAATGAAAGACACTAAGGATTTTCTTCAATTTAAATTATAATTAGCATGTTTTTTTATGGTTAAACACAAATCAAGCTACCACACTTTCCATTTATTTCATTCTTGCTAACCTAATTTAAACAAACATTCAGTAAGGTTCAAGTTTCTCCTAACTCTTTTAGAACTAATAAAATCCAAACGGTGAAATTAACCATCATTATGCCATGCAACATATACCAAAAACTCAAAGATTTTAATTGATAGATCTTTCTGTATCGAAACAAAACCAAACTGACCAGAAAATTGACAATATAATGTTCACGATGAATAATATCTCTTCGGAGTCTCTAATCCCGATCTCCACCATTCATAATGAAGAGCTCATCAATATTCCTAACATATCAAAACTTGATTAAGATCTAACAATGGATGGAAGCGAAAACGGCCAGCGACCGTGACTGACCTGCTGACATGTTTTCCTTGAAATGTTACGAGGGCTATATCTCTCACGCAAAACCAGAACATTTAGATCCCAATGGTCAGATGTTAGAGGGTGGTGAGGAGCATAATATATCCAAAACCAACCCTATCCAACGGTGCAATACAAGTATTTTCACATGGTTGTTTGAGTTTGAGTTTGAGCATAATATATGGTCGTTTGAGTTTATGCTCTCAAGGTACGCTCTCTCTCTTTTTCATTCGGCTATCCTAGGTATTTTCTACATAATTTTTCTATTTATATAGCAAATCTATCCATATTTACTAAAACACCTTTATGTCAAGTTTGGGTACTTTTTTCATTCAACCAAATGTCTTTTCTCAGTCTGTTTTTAAAATACCATGCGAAAAATCTTTCTCTCTAAAATTTATTTTCTAATAAATAAATACCATTCCATTTTATTTTATTTTAACTAACCCATCTCATTTCTGGTTCTAAATTATCAATAATTTTATTAATATCATAAAATTTGATTGGGGGTTTACAATTTTTCACCATTTCTATTTTATTTATCACTATTCAATTCATCATGGTGAAGTCTTTTGTTGGGGTTTTATAGAGTTTCCACCGAGTCATCTGTATATTTAAATTATAAATTTTCATGATAACCAAATGTCAAAGTATAAAATAAAAAATAAAATAAAAAATAATAAAATAATTTTTCTCAAGTCAACCCGAGTTAGCATGGCAAACTCACAACCCAAGTTGTGAGGCCGGACCAACCTTATAGAAAACAAATTGTAAAAAATATGAAGGCCAATTCTCAACAATCTAAATGTAGAAGGATGAAATCAGAAAAAAAAGTCAATCAACAAAAAAAAAGCTTGAAAAAAATAAAACATATGCAAACTCAGGTAAGGCAGCCAATTTAATAGAAGCAAGATAATCTAATAGAATGTAAAACAAGAAAAATGACGAAGCTTAATTTTAAAAGGAACCCAATTTTAAAGAATAAAATTTTAAAAAAAGATGTAAAAAAAGCAACAAAAAAAATACTTTGGTTAATCAATTAAATTTGTTGCCCTAACCATGAGATCGAGATAACTTAAATGACAAGAAACTGAAGAAAATCACGAAACTCATTTTTCAAAATAAACAATGACAAAAGATAAAATAAAAAATAGTAAAAACAAAATGATGTCAACCCGTGTTAATTTTTCAAACTCATGACCTAAGTTTCTAAACCAAAAGCACCTCATCTAGAAAAATCACGAAGCCCAATTCCTTACAAATCATTTGTTGAAAGATAAAATTAAAAAAAAATCAATTATAAAAAAGAATCCAAAATAAAAAAAACTATCAATTAAGAGAATATGAACCAAATCTATAAAAAAAAACAAGAGTATAGCCTAGAATTTCAAATTGAAGAGGGAAATTGAAAATAAAAATAAAATTCATATAAGAATCCAAAATCAAAATCAAAAGAATGAAGATCATATTTGAAAAAAAAAATAACAAATCACAATTATGGATTCAATGATAAAATAAAAAACAAATTGAAATATGACAAAAGAGCCAATAACAAAAAAAAAAAAGATGACTAAAGTTGAAACATTAGTAAATAAGAGGACAATTATGAAATTTTGAATGATCAATGTCAATTTCAAATGGATGAGAGAGAAAATAAGAAAGAAGAGACCTTCAATGATATGCCATTGTATAAAGAACACCACATGTCACATCACACGGAAAGAGACATCTCGATGTTTCCAATGTTATTGGGAAGCTGTCATTCAGATGTTGGGAGACATCATACGTGTGTCCAGAAAATCATGTGTGTTGCATACGTTAGCCAACTTTGGTTTTCAAATTATATTTTGTATTTATCAAAATATCAAATTGCTCCCAATCAACTTGATTATAACTAAAAAAACCATGATAAAAATATAAAAAAGCCTATGCACACCAGTTAAAATAAAGTTTTGATTATAAGAGTAATTTAGTCATTTCACCGTGCTTCAGAAAATGAAAAAAAGACCAAGTTATCTCATATCAACTTGATATTAATCAATGGATCTTGTGAAAATATTGTATTACCTCAATAGACAGTTCATTGAATTTTTTTGTAAGTGGTAAAATTCTCATTATATTGTTGAAATACATAGCTTAATAAGTTTGTACATGAATATCCTGATCCCTATTAGTTTTTAAAACAAAAACAAAATTAATTTAATTCTTAAACTAGTTTTTATAACTATGATTTACATTATAGTCATTGTAGTGATGCGCTAAGTATAATTAAACATTATAAAAAATCACCATGGACTAACTATTAATTAATAAATACTAAAAGAGCTTGACTTTTTAATATAACGATGAAAAGCCGGTATTTTTTTCACTTGGGTTCTCAAAAAATTTTAGGATTTTTATTTATTTCAAACTTGGTTTTTTTTATAAAAAAATATCATTCTCCAACATCGGAGTTTATTGGATATACGACTTATATTTCAATTTGTTTTTTTTATAGAATCATCTTAGTGTCATAACCCAAGTCATGAATTTTACTGGATTAGCTATGTTAACTTCGGGTTTTTTTTTGTCTGTTTTTATTTTTAATTTTATCTTTTAATATTGAGTTGATTGAGAATCAAACTTTTTAATTCTTTATTCATTTTCTATGGAGTTATTTTGGTCTTCTGACCCGGGTTTGACAGATTAATCTAGGTTGATTTGAGCTTTTTTTTATTTTTTTTATTTTTCTTTTCAATATAATCCTTCAAAATTGAGTTGATTGAGAATTGATATTTATTTTTTTATTTGTTTTATATGAGGTTATCATGGTCTTATGACCTAGATTGCAAGTTAGGTTGTTTGATTATGATTTTTTTTCTTTTTTTTAGTTGATTTTTTTCTTAATTTAATCCTCCAATATTAGGTTGATTGAAAATTAGACTTCATAATTTATTTTAATTTGTATTCTATGAGATTATCACGATTTCATAACCCAAGTCACAAGTGTGGTCAATTGACTATGGTGGTTTTATGTGTCATTTTTTAATTCATTTTTTTTAATTTCACCATTCAATATTTGGTTGATTAAGAATTGAGTTTTTATATTTTATTTTGATTTGTTTTCTATAGAGTTATTTCAGTTTTATAACTCATGTTTGACAGGTTTACTCGAGTTAATCAACTTATTCTTTTAATTGAATTTTATTTTTAATTTTATCATTTAATATTGGGTTGATTATGAATTAAGTTTAATAAAAAAAATTATTTGTTTTCTATAAGGTTATCAGGGTCTCTTAACCTAGATAGAGGATATGACAAGTTAACTTGAGTTGATTCAAGTCTCTGATTCAAGTCTATTCAATATATTATCGTTATAATATTTTAAAAAAGATGTCCTTTTTTAATTCAAATTATATTTTATCAGTTATTTGAGTTGTTTTTGAATTTTTAATGTTAATAATATTATATTAGGTCAATTCTCGTATGATTTAATATTTTTTTGTTAAAAAACATATTAACAATACCGATATATTTTTTAACGTTAAAAAAATACGACTTGACTCGCAGTTTGGTGTGAAAAATGATATAAAGAATATACTAAATCATTAATACTATGAATAATATTAAAAAATAATATGATGGTAGGAGAAAGAAATAAATAATGCAAAAAAAAAAAAAAAACCCATAATTCTAAAAAATAATGCAAAGGAATAGTTGGAAAAAAAAAACACAAGTGTTGCTTAAAATTCTAAACATGTTATAAGAGTTTCGATAATTGCTGCTTCGAGGAATCAAGTATTGTTGGATGTGGGCCTGACCCAATGTTAGATCTCCTCGGTGACAGCAATAGTGTCCCTTTCACCTTGATGAAGCAATGGAGAGGTGGTCACTGGTCAAGGTCAAGAACATTAGCAAAGAGGAGGGGAAAATGGAAGTGTTGAGGGAAACCGAGCAGGAGCAGCATAGAAGGCACAAAACACCTTTTAACTTTTCCTGGAATGGTACATATTGGTTTTCTCTGACAAGCTTAGATGGTTGTGTTATGAATGATTCTGTTCTCTATCTGTGCCTATTAGTATATTTAAGGGGTTTGATTGTAAGACATTTTATTGAGAATTTGAAGCTGACCGACATGAAAGTTAGAGTATTGGCCAATTGGGTTTTTGTAGTTCTTTTTTATTTACTTCACTTTTTAATTTCGGCATCAAGTTAATTCTGTATTAGATAAAATATGATATGAAGAAGAAGATGTTCCAAATTATGTACAGGTAAAAGATTCCTTCTTGTTATGTGTTCTATAGGGAAAAAGGTAGTCTTTATGCATTTGCAGTCTGTGAGAGAGATGTTAGAATCTGATTGGTTAATTTGCTTGCATATATGCTGTCATCTGCAGGCTTAGCTATTGAAACTCGCATAGAACCTCTCCTGTGCAAGCAAGAACACTGGACACTGGACAAGTATGTTTTTTCCCCCCACAAAACTGAACTTTGTGTGGAAAATGTAACTTAAAGAAGAAAGCATGTTTTATGTTGTTACTGTTTCGTTCTTTATTTACAATGTTTTTTTCTTTTTCCCTTTCATTGTCAGGCTTTAGAGCAAATGCCTCAGGTGTTTTCAAAATCTTCCAAGTATAGGTTGAAACTACTTTTGTCCATGAGGAAGTTTACTAAATTAATGAGAAACTCCTCTCTGAGTTGTCCTCATGTGGGGTAGCTTAAAATCCTCTGGAGTTCCTTGCATGGCACCTAATCATTCAATGCAGCATGTGCTGCTTTCGAAAGTTTATCATCTTGAATGGAGTTCCTTTGAGAAACTAGAAATGCTAACTTGAAGCTTCCAAATGCAATCAGCCTAAAATCTTTTGGAAGCTAACAAAAGAACATCGGATCTTCCTTACCAGTTCAACATCTGATTAATAGTGGAAGTTACCTTTTCTTTACCCATAGCATTGATGACGAGGTTTCTATGTGATTAGTTGAAACTTTAAATGCATATTGATTTTTAAAATACTATTTATTGTGCTCATGTTAGAAGTGAATGCTCTATCAATTGCTTCATGTGTTTTCCATTTTGTTTTGTCGTCTAAAAAAAAACAAGTTGCTTGATATTAATTCTCCCTCAATGCACAGTAGAATCTTTGCAACTCAGGTTTTCTGTGCTGCAAGAGACAAATTTATTAGGATTAAAAATTAGCAGTAAGGTAAGTTTATTCAAATGATCCATGCTTTTGTGTTTTTGGTTTCAATGATTTGCAATACTAGAACATCTGAACTCTGATAATTTTTTGGATCAACCCCTTGCCAAATGAGCATTTTCTGCTACATTTGATTGGTTCTCTTGAAGTTTAGTAGAATTGAGAAAAAGAAGTTATAGATCTTCAATCTGAAGTCCAGGTTTTAGCTTTCTAGTCAATGAATTTGTGGTGCAAAAATCTACAAAGTGAGACACAAATAGAAGAGTGGAAGGCTGAAGTTAACTGCAAAAGGGAGTGAAATTGCATCATCAATCCAATGAACTAGTTGAACTGGTAGGCTTGTGGATATTTTTATGATCAAATACTCAAGTCGGAATTTAGGTTAATTTAAATCCACTAAAATCAAAGAGCAAGAAATATTAAAGTATATGATTATTAAGAAATAAAAAAAGTTTCAAACTCTTTTACTTACTAGTTTTACCGTGCTTTTGTAAATCTGTAGGGATTCTTAAGTTTTGCTTGCTTTGCAAGGCTAGGCCTCTCTTCTTCTTCTTTTTCTCATTTTGTCTGAGGCAAGTAGAGATAGAATCAAAGACTGTTATTATTATTACCTTGTAAGTACCTGGCAATCTAACATATTTGAGTGGTGTTGAGTGTAGTTTCATTTTCACTGCACATAGGAAACTAATTAAGAGACATTTTTAGCTTCTGAGGAGTATTATTCATTTTGTTATCTCGGTTTTGGTTCTTCATTGTTCATGCTATGGTCACACTGATCAGTCTACTATTGAAAGATCATGGATGCTTTGATCTCAAAACTAAAGGACATTGTACCCCTACTCTTTTCCCAACTCGAAGTTCAAATGACTTAATCAATGTTCTGAGAATCGGTAGGTCCATCAACCCTTCATGCTTTTCCATTTGGTCTGCCACTCTTACTATAGGTTATATAGATGTACTGTATTTGGTATGTTCACTTCAAATGTGGAAGAGTATTGAGTGGAGTGCAATTATTGGCACATAATGCATGGAGTAATTACTTTCTATTAACACACTTTGGTGATCGGTTAAATCTGACAAATGGATTTGTTTCATGGGTTTAGACATCTTGATAGATATATAAATGCTATTAGCATGTTATGATTCCAATTACATCCTGGTTCCCTTGCTCTCTCAGTAGTGGTTTTGCTTCAACAATGTTGCCTGCATTTAATTTCTGGTGCTTTTATGATGCGAATCTCGTGATCACGTGGTCACGCAACCCACACGCAAAGACACCAATTCCCGGAAAGCCAAGTAAATCAGGTTTGATAGGAGTGTGACACAAAGATAACTTTTACCTAGGCACCAGCATTATTGGAAACGGAGACCCCCACCCAACGAATATTGATTCGCGAACGAGAAGTATAAGGATGACATCACGAAGACAGTTGTTCTTCGATAAGTTGTTTTCAGTTCTTTAGAGAACCAAGGAAGGGAGATTATCCCACCAACACACAATAAGTGCAGCAAGAAGTTTATTGATTTGAAAATTGCGTAACCTTACATGTTTGATTATGCCTTTATTTATACTGACTCAAGACTTAAGAAAACCCTAATGGACCCCCCCTTAGGTGGACTTATGTGAAGTCCACTTACAATTGACCCAAATAAGTAATAATAACCCAAAAACTAAGAAGAAAATAATAAAAATAATAAAATTCCAAAAATTATCATGCTAAATATGCTAGAATCAGATTTGTCACCCTTAAGAAGTCCCAAATAAACTAGGAGAAATCTGATTTGGAAAATTTGTGTTCTTTGCCCACCTTGATGTCCTTGATTAGCTTGGATTTCCTTGTTTAACTTGGACAAATAAGAAAACAAATTTCCTTCTTTGTTGCTGATTTAATTACTTTCCTTCCTAAGTTAGGAAAAGCATTAAATAGTTCTCCTCTCTTTAGGAATAAGATATGGCCAACTTCCTTACTTAATTAGGAGAATAAATTGCTGACTTTTTATCCTTATAGCATTAGAAAAACAAGCCTAACAAGGCTGGTATTGGGCCGGACACATCAACCCCTTGTTCCACACGAATTGGGCTCATCTTGGACCTGAACTAGATGAATTAAAGGCTGCCCTTCATGCTCTTTAAATGTCCCAAGCCCCTCTAGGTCCATTTTGCTCCATATGTTCTGAACAAGCCCATTCAATGCTTCTTTAAGTTTCTTTGCCCTAGCTCTTGTGATTGGCCCAATTGGCACCTCCAATGGGTCGTTGGCATGATTACGCTTGGTGTTGGGCTAATCCGCATCATCCCCTCTCTCTTCAAAAGGATTCGACCTCGAATCATCACCTACATCAATCAGAGTAAGATCAGAAACATTAAAGGTAGCACTAACACCATACTCACCTGGCAAATCAACTTTATAAGCATTGTCATTAATCCTCTCAAGGATCTAAAATGGCCCATCTCCTCGTGGTTGTAGCTATGATTTCCTATGGGCCGGAAATCTCTCCTTGCGCATATGCACCCAAACCCAATCGTTGGGCTGAAAGACAACATGTTTACGCTCCTTGTTGGCTTTGGTCGCATACACACGATTCCTCTTTTCAATCTGTTGTTGCACACTCTCATGAAGTGTTTTCACCACCTGTGCTTTACGATTACCATCCAGACTAACCCTTTCATCAATTGGCAAAGGAATCAAATCCATTGGAGTTAAAGGGTTAAATCCATACACAATTTCAAATGGTGAGAATTCAGTAGTAGAGTGCACACTACGATTATATGCAAACTCTATAAATGGCAAACAATCTTCCCAATTCTTTAAGTTCTTTTGAATGACAGCACGCAGAAGTTGTGTTAAGGTCCTATTAACTACTTCGGTTTGTCCATCTGTTTGGGGGTGACAAGTAGTTGAAAACAACAGTTTAGTACCCAATTTTCCTCATAACACCTTCCAAAAATAGCTAAGGAACTTAACATCTCTATCAGAAACAATGCTCTTAGGGACCCCGTGAAGCCGTACTATCTCCCTAAAGAACAAATCAGCAATGTTAGTTGCATCATCAGTTTTATGACATGGAATGAAGTGTGCCATCTTTGAAAACCTATCAACAACTACAAAGATGGAATCCGTATCCCGTTTTGACCTAGGTAAACCTAAGACGAAGTCCATCGAAATGTCTACCCATGGTTCTTTCGGTACAGGCAAAGGGGTATACAAGCCATGTGGTTGAGTCTTAACAACATATGCGTTGCACATCTTTTTTCATTTTAGGCCAATAAAAATGCTCATGCAACACATCCAAAGTCTTAACAACACCAAAATGCCCCATCAACCAGCCTCTATGTGCTTCACGTACAAGCAATTCACACATAGAACTTAATGGAACACACAAACGATTCTCTTTAAACAAATATCCATCAAGTCTATAAAACTTTCCAAAAGCCAAAGTTTCGCAAGCATCGTAAACATTAGCAAAATCACTATCATCCTTGTACAATTCTTTTTATGTGTTCAAATCCTAGAAATCTAGCATCCAAAGTAGATAAAAGAACATACATGCGCGAAAGTGCATCAGCCACAATTTTTTCTTTCCCTTGCTTATACTTGATCATATACGGAAAGGTTTCAATAAATTCAACCCATTTGGCATGTCTCCTACTCAACTTACCTTGCCCTTTCAAGTGTTTCAATGATTCATGATCAGAATGTATCACAAACTCCTTGGGCCACAGGTAATGTTGCCACGTCTCTAAAGTTCTTACCAAGGCATAGAGCTCCTTGTCATATGTAGGGTAATTCAAGGCTGCCCCATTAAGTTTTTCGCTGAAATACGCAATGGGCCTCTTATCCTGCATTAACACAGCTCCTATACCAATACCTGACGCATCACATTCAACTTCAAAAGCTCTTGTAAAGTCTGGCAAAGCTAAAACAGGTGCCGAACAAAGTTTATCTTTCAACAAATTAAAAGCCTCATCCTGTTCATCATTCCATTTGAATCCAACAGACTTTTTCACAATTTCAGTTAAAGGTGCAGCAATAGTACTAAAATCCTGCACAAACCTTCTATAAAAACTAGCAAGTCCATGAAAACTCCTTACCTCACTTACCGATTTTGGTGTAGGCCAATCCCGGATGGCCTTAACTTTCTCCTTGTCCATTTCGATACCCTGCGCAGTTACGACATAGCCAAGAAACACAATTTTTTCCATGCAAAAGGTACACTTCTTAAGATTAGCATATAATTGCTCACTACGCAACACACTAAGTACATTACGCAAATGATCAAGATGCTCATTTAAGTTCTTGCTATAGATCAAAATGTCATCAAAATACACAACAACAAACTTACCGATAAACGTACGCAATACATGATTCATTAAACGCATAAATGTGCTAGGTGCATTTGTAAGTCCAAACGGCATGACTAACCATTCATACAAACCATGCTTAGTCTTAAATGCAGTTTTCCACTCATCACCCTCTTTCATCCTAATTTGATGGTACCCACTTTTTAAGTCAATCTTAGAGAAAATACATGATCCATGTAACTCATCTAACATGTCATTAAGCCTAGGAATATGATGTCGATACTTTACCGTTATGTTATTGACGGCACGACAATCAACACACATCCTCCATGTACCATCCTTTTTAGGCACAAGTAGCACTGGCACAACACAAGGACTCATACTCTCACGAATGTACCCCTTCATCATCAACTCATCTACTTGCCTTTGAAGCTCCTTCGTCTCCTCGGGGTTGCTTCTATAGGCTGGACGGTTAGGAATTGAAGCTCCGGGCACAAGATCAATTTGATGTTCAATCCCCCTTAATGGTGGTAATCCATTAGGGATGTCTTCAGGGAATACATCATCAAACTCCTGCATCAAAGAAACAGCCACACTAGGAATAGTATAATCAAGATCGTTAGTGTTAAAATAAGCCTCCTTATACACAAGTAAGATCATTAGCTTATTAGTGAAAAATACAGACCTGATTTGAGATCCCTTTGCATAAAAATTGGGTTGTTTCTTTAATTTTTCCACACTATTATCATCACACAAGCTTACTTTCTTCACTCCTCGGTTTTTACCTCCACTCTCAACCGGTTTAATTAATGATTTAGGTTTAGCCGAATCTGATGGTTTTCTCTCACCATTGTCCTCACGTGAATTTTCACTCTTCCCATCCTCACATTCCTTTGATCATCATACACTTGTTTTGGAAAAAGAGGTACAAGAGTGATGGTTTTACCATCCTTTACAATAGTGAACCTATTTCTAAACCCATCATTAATCGCTTTCCGATCAAACTGCCATGAACGCCCCAAAAGTAAGTGACTAGCATGCATTGGGACTACATCACACAAAATCTCATCGGAATACTTCCCAATAGCAAACGCAATCACAACCTGCTTAGTAACCCTCACTTCACCATATTCATTCAACCATTGCAATCTATAAGGCCTAGGATGCTTAACACAACTCCGATTCAATTTCTTCACAAGAGTATCACTAGCAACATTAGCACAACTACCCCCATCAATTATCATGCTACATACCTTGTTTTGGATGTGACATCGAGTGTGAAATATATTTTCCCGTTGCTGATCTACATCATCTTCTTTGATTTGCAGAGCGAGAGCAAAACAACTACAAAGGGCCTTGACAAGTCAAATTGGAATGATTGAAGCTGCGGCGGAGTTAAAAATTAGCAATCAGTTTGAAATTGGTTCAGGGATGTTTATTTGCCTACAATTGGAACTTGGAGATGGGAAAAGCCCTTAATGGTTCTTTTGATGCTAGGCTACTTGAATTTGGGTTGATATGCAAATAAGTGAAGGAATTGATGTTGTTTATGGTCAGAACAGCAAATGAATTTGAAGTCATCCATTGCATGTGAAAACAAGACTAATCTAGGTGGATTTCAAGTTTAGAACATGTTCTTTCTAGATTGTCCAACCATGATTGCATTGGACTTTTGTGTAAGAAGATATGGTTGTTTTAAATTTGGTCTGTTTATGTTAGAAAGGTCAAAAAACGTGTGCTAGTTAATTTGTCTAGGTTAGTTTGTCAAAGTCTATGTTTTGGGCTTGACTTCTGCCATGTTTTTCTCATTTCACTCATTATTACTGTCGTTCTTTGTCTAATCCTAGTTATCATTCCTTTCTTTATATTTGGACTATTACTGTCCAACTCTTACTGCCTCGTTTTTGAACTATTACTGTTTGACCTCTCTTCATATTGTTAACTATATCTGGAGTTATAGAACTCTGATTCAAGCGAAATTTATGGCATTGAAAAGGTAAGACATGAGGCTACAAGTTCTATGTTTTGAGAAGAACCCAGTTCTGCCTCTAAGATAGTCAAAATCGCTCATCAACAAACACTTGGACTGTTACTGTCCAACTGTTACTGTCCATTTTTGAACTATTATTGTCTGACCTCTCCTCAGATTCTTAACTATATCTAGAGTTATCAAACTCCGATTCAAGTGAAATTTGTGGCGTTGGAAAGGTAAGACATGAGGCTACAATTTCTATGTTTTGAGAAGAACCCTGTTCTTCTTCTAAGATAGTCAAAATCACTCATCAACATACACTTGGGATTCTTCGTTCAATCATATCGCTCCATTTTTGAACTCTTACTGTCTGACCTCTCCTCAGATTTTTAATTATATCTGGAGTTATAAAACTCCGATTCAAGTGAAATTTATGGCGTTGGAAAGGTAAGACATGAGGCTACAAGTTCTATGTTTTGAAAAGAATCCAATTCTGCCTCTAAGATAGTCAAAATTGCACATCAATGAACCAGACCTACTACCCTATAGGGTTTGTCATGACCAGTCTCGGTTGGTGACCCATAACTGGAGTTCTATGATTCCAAATTGAGCACGACCAATTTCATTAGCTAGTAAACATCCAAAACTACAATTTCTATGTAGGAACTTGATCCTAATTTCTTCATTCTCCTACCCAAAATCTCCTTGAAGTTCAAGAGACGAAACTGTCCAGATTTATCAACCTTTCCATTTACACACAACACATTAAGTTCTTTACTTTAACAACTCATACTTTTTCCTCTATTCAAGTCTAAGAACTCGATATATAAATTAACATCCAGGCATCAATTCATAATTGACTTGAAATGACTCTTAAGACAAGGTTTAGAATATCTTACCTGGTGATCCCTCCTTTTCTTTCTAATGATAACCGACCCTCCCCTCTTCTCTTCTTGTTCAATTTTTCTTGTCAATCCCTTTCCCACAAGGGTTTATTTTACCTATAACCCTCAATTTGGGATGGGTTCTTGAAATTTTGGTGTTTCTCTCTTGATTTGTAAAAATAGATATAAAAACTCCCTCTTTTCTTTCTTTACGTAGGCAGAGATCTGTTTTTGGTGAGAATAGGAGTATTTATGCTCTATAATTCTTCTTATTTGCATTTAGGCCCCATTTTCTTTAAGTGTATTCGTTTTTGGCCCCACTTCTTTTTAGTTTAGTTTATTTTATTTAATTTAATCCAGCCTTGGTTTTTTCTCGGGATTTACAAGTATCAACTTTTTGACAATTTCCACAAGTTTTGCAGAATGCATGTGTGTCTTTAAACATGATGGGCCAATAAAATCCATTTTGAAAGATTTTCGCAACTGTCTTTTGTGACGAGAAATGATTCCCACATGCTTCAGAATGACAAAGTTTAATGACACTACTTACATCATTGTCAGGAATGCATCTTTGAAATAGTTGATCAGGACAATATTTGAATAAGTTAGGGTCATCCCAATAAAAGTTCTTCACTTCGTTCAAAAACTTTCATTTGTCTTAAGTACTCCAGTGAACTGGCAAATCTCCTATTGCAAGAAAATTGATATTTTTAGCAAACCAAGGCATTGAACTAAGAGAAAGTAAGGATTCATCAGGAAAGTAATTATCGATTGGTGTGTGCTTGACCGCTTTTTATGATCGGCTTGTTTTAACTCGCAAGTGCACGAGTGTGCGATGTAGCAATTAACTCGGTAAGATCGAGGTCATATCCACAGAGAGCTAGATTTGGAAATTAAGCTAGGTAACAAAAGAAACTCAAGAGAAATTAAATTAACAATAACTTGGTTGAAAATGATTGATGGATTTGTTTTCAAAGATGAAAAGGTGTAAATAGATTTTAAATGACAAGAAAAATTAAGTCTTGGTCCAAATCAATTTTAATGGTGATGTATTGGTGATTCCTTCAACATATATAAGATTACTCAACCTAATATCAACGATGGTGATATTAGATCGGAAGATATTACAATGAAGTTTAAAAAGATGAAGATTGATTATTGCTTAAGAATGAACAAGTACTTTCATATTAAGTAAGACATTGAATCAAGCAATCTCTATACCAAAACTAAGGTTTGTGCATAAAAATTTAAGATTATAACATTACCTAAATGATTTCTAAAATTTCTTTGCAATAATCAAACATTCATGAAGAAAATAAAAGGATAAACATTAAGATTCATTCATATCTTAAAGAACTCACCTCAATCACCATCATCCTTGATTTGGATCCAAGAAGGAGATTAGCCAACCATGATTATATATAATAACACTTTAATAAACATGAAATAACTTGAATCAAACTGAAATAATGAGTTTTACAAGCTAAAGAACCGAAATCTATAAAGAAGAACACAACACAATTTCAGTAAAAATTCGGACACAAATCTGACTCTAAATTTGGACAGCAATTCGACCCTCTTAGAAGCCTCCTCTGAAGATGGCTATTAGAGACATATTTATAGGCCATTCTGTTAGCTTTCCAGATCATTAAAGAACATATCATTTGGACATCTGAGTCAAAAGTTATGGACAAAACACCGAAAGGTGTTCTGGAAAATCAAATCAGGCCAGCTTGGAGAACACTTTGGTGCACGTTTTTCTTCCTCCTTTGTGAGCTGTCTCTTTCTTCTTTTTGACCCAAAATAATGTGACAATGTCCCCTCCAGCTTTCCATCCATGTGCTTGCCCTCTTGGATCAATGAATTATCCAAAATAAATCAAATGTTATTTGTTGTGTGGACATGTAAGATCATGGATTGTGCTTGGGCTGTTTTGGAGGCTGATTTGAGGCTGATTTGGGGCTGAATTTAAGCATCAAATAAGGATACAAATGTACCTATTATTTGGGCTAAGATTGACATTAAAACCTTAAGTGTTTGATGGTTGAAGTTTGCACACAACATAAGGCAAGTTTGGGCTTGAAATAGATCATATGATATTCTTTTCTAGAATTGGAATAGAATTGATTTTTGGGGCAAATTTGGAGCACTTATTTGAACCAAGATTTTCTTCAATCTTCAACTAAATTTCTCTTCAATTCTTTGTTCCGAATTCCGACGTTAAATTTTCTGAAATAATTCATTTAAGCTCCAAAAACCTATCGAAACATTAAAAGAAACTTCATTACTAAAAAGCACATCAATTATTATAAAAAACCCAAATAAAAACAATAAATACATATGTAAAATAAGAGACTTAATGGTACTTTTGATGCACAATCAGTGTGATGTCGGATGTCGAATCTATTGTCACTCTTGACAAAAGATCCGCATCAACATTTTCAGTGTCTTTTTCATCTGTGATTTCTTTCTGAGAATAAATCATTTGCAAATCTTCAAATTCATCCAACTCAATTTTACTCAAAGTAGATTCAAGTTGATCATAAACTAATTCTTCAATAGAAACTACTTCTTGTAAATCATTATCATCTCCCGGTTGCTTGTAAATATTGAAAATATTCATCTCCAATGTCATGTTTCCAAATAATAGCTTCATCAGTCCATTCCTACAATTAATCAATGCATTAGAAGTAAATGAATTCCATGCTTCAACAGGTTGTGTATCCAAGACAATAAAATCCATAGAGTAAATGAATTTATCGACTTGTACTAACACATCCTCAACTATTTCTCTAGGCACTTTTACAGATCTATCGGCAAGTAAAAGAGTTACAAAAGTTGGTTTTAACTCACCTAAATTGAGACTTTGAAAAACTGAATATGGAAGTAAATTCACACTAGCTCCAAGATCAAGTAAAGCTCTTTCAAATTTATGTTCTCCAATAAAGCATGAAATTGTAGGCAACAAGAGTCTTTATATTTCAAAGCATTATTATTCTGAAGAGTGGCACTTACTTGTTCGGCTAAAAAGGCTTTCTTTTTCACATTCAGTTTTCTCTTCACAGTGCACAGATCTTTTAAAAATTTAGCATAAGAAGGAACCTGTTTAATAGCATCCAACAAAGGTATATTGATCCTTACCTGGTTGAAAGTTTCAAAGATTTTAGAGTTGTGATTGACTTTTCTTTGTTTGGTCATGGCATGAGGAAATGGAAGTGCTGGCGAAGAATCAGTCTTTTCTTTACAATGTTCAGATTCAACCCCTTCCTTACCCTCAGAGATTAACTCATCATCTTTCTCACAAGGTTCAAGAATGGATTTTTCAATAACCGTATGCGAAGAGTGATGACTGATTTAGCTTGATCCATGTGTTGGCTTCCAGAACTACTTGCATTTGCATTGTATTGCCCCTTGGGATTTTGTTGTGGTCACATGGTCATGCAACCCACACGCAAAAACATCAATTCCTGAAAAGCTAAGTAAATCAAGTTTGATAGGAGTATGACACAAAAATAACTTGTACCTAGGCACCAGCACTATTGGAAATGGAAAATCACCACCCAACAAATATTGATTCGTGAACGAGAAGTATAAGGATGACGCCACGAAGCCAGTTGTTCTTTAAAGAACCAAGGAAGGGAAATTATCCTACCATCACACAACAAGTGCGGCAAAAGAAGTTTATTGATATGAAAATATCGTAACCCTTACATGTCTGCTGATGCCTTTATTTAAGCCTCTTCAATGCTTCTTTAAGCCTTTTTGCCTTGGCTCTTGTAATTGGCCCAATTGGCACCTCCAATGGGTTGTTGGTGATTAATACTTAAAAGTGCATTTTCATTAAGGTTTTATATCGTCATATTGCACTTAAAGTATCATTAAATTCCCTAACTTAAGCATGTTTTATAATAACAAATATGATAATATAAAATATTTTTAATTTATGGTAGATGTTTATTTTAAATGCAGGCGTATCTCACAATTTAAAGAATTGATTGATTTATTTAACTATTAAAATTGAGAAGATAAAGAGATGTTGGTTCAATTCAAACTAGAACACCATTCGGTTATTATGTCATAACCAGAGCTATAAACCTTGGATTTAGGTTTGGTTTATCTTGATGAAAAACTAAGACATGCCTAAAACATTCATAAAAAGTCCAAGATTTGAAGCTGCCATTTTCAAGCTCAAATCTTAACAACAAAAAAGAAGTCTGAATTTGTCTGCAACCCAGACATTGTTTAGTGTTCAGCTCATATCATGAGTTCTAGAAGTCCAAATGAGTTCATTCCTTTTTTGGTGGAAATCTATGGCAAATGCCCACAACTTTTACGAAAACTATCTATTCAGAATCTGATGCAATGATATTTTGTCCAAACAACAAGTCAATAGCTAGCCACCAAGTCAAGAGGTGGCCACCAACTAAATAATTAGTCATCAAATCAATAGGTATCTTGTTTTAGCCTATAAAAGAAGGCATTTGCCATATATTTAGGTATCTTATTTTTCAGATCAAGATCATGCTCTTGCTTTCATTCTTTGTATTCTTGTAATGCTCAAGTTTTATTTCATGTTATATTTTCATTAATCTCTTATTTATACTTTTCATCATAATTATGTTCTTATCTTGTTTATTTAAGTTTCTCTTCTTCATTATGTTTAGCTAAGTTTATTTGTTAAGGTAAAAAGGTTTCACTAATGGTGTTAGAATAAATATAATATAAACTCAACATGAACTTTAATGTTTATATTCAAGAAAGTTTGCTATTAACATGTCTTGTCATTTTTATCTTATTCACTCTTTTTTTTTTTTGGTAAGTTGATAGACATATTAAAAGAAGAATATAAAAAGATTATAAGGGGCATACCCCAGATTTACAATGTGCACGAAAACATAAAACAACAAATGGCTACAGGAAGCCACAAAGCAGAACACCTCGACTTAACTAGACTTGTTAGGGATACCAATACAACCAGCTAAATATCAATTTAAGAGTCTATGTTATTGACCCTCCAAACGCTTTGGATCCTTATGTTTTCATCTGTTGGGAGAGCGTTCCTCATCAAATCAAGCTTTTCACGAATGATACATTCTATTTGATCAACGACCAAATTTGGAGTTCTAGACATTCCTGCAAATATCCTTGCATTCTGTTCTTGCTAGATATAATACACTGTAGCCGCGAAACCCCATTTACGAGATAAATTGACGAAACTTTTACCATGCCAAGTAACAGTTGCCCATCGAATCCATTCCTCCCACCTTTTCGTCATTCTTGGAATGTCGCATCTGTCACAAACATGCCACCATATCGCTTTAGTATAGGAGCATTCAAAGAATAAGTGGTTATGATCTTCATTGTTGGGGAGACAGAGTGAGCATTGATTGAGACCATGTATACCAAACCGATGAAGTCTATCCTGAGTTGTGAGCTTTTGTTGGACAGCCACCCATAGAAGAAAGAAATGTCTTGGAACAGCATTCTTGAACCACACAATGTCATGCCATTCAACAACCTGATTATGAAATCTTAGGTTCTCCCAAGCTACTTTGACCGAGAATCTGTGTTTGGTGAATCCAACCACACAATCTCATCCTTCTGCCCCATCTTAGGATTGAAAGGAATAGCTTCTATAATGGGGTGCCAGCCAATAGATTGAGTGGTAGGGATTCTCCATTCTGAGTTACTAATCAGCATATTCACCCTCTCATTATTTCCCACACCTAAATCGTAGATGAATCTTTCACCGTAAGAATTCACGAGCGGGCTGTGAGGATGCCAATTGTCAAACCATAGAGCGGTTGTCATGCCATCTCCTATGACGTACTGCATCTTCGGCCATGCTAACGATCTGAGCTTTAGGATCTTTCCCCAAGCCCAAGAGCAATTCTCTGGTGCTTTCATTGTCCAGAAATTCCTACCTCGCAACAGATTGGATCTAATCCAAGTAGACCAGATTGAGCCATCTGAATCATTGCACAGGTTCCATATATGTTTCAACAAAGCAATCTTGTTCCATTCTGTTATCCTTTTTATTCCTAGCCCCCCCTCCTTTTTTGGAAGACATACCTGTTCCCAATCCACTTTAGCCCCGGTAGTTCTCATATCTGAACCTGACCAAAGAAAGGATCTCATAATTTGCTCAACACTTTTTATTACTTGCCCAGGTAAGAGGAAGAGAGATGCCTAATAGACCTAGATGGAAAATAAAACTGAATTAATCAGTTGTACTCGTCCTGCATACGAGAGAGTTCTACAAGTCTAGTGTCGAACTTTAGAGGTGAGTCGATCCACGAGGCCCTTACAATAGACAGCCTTTAGTCTGGATGAGATAAGGGGCACTCCCAAATATCTCATAGGAAGCTCCCCCTCTCTAAACCCAAGAATATGAATAATCTGTTCTTTCTCAGCATCTAACAGACCACTCAAGAAGATGTCACTTTTGTTTGGATTTGGATACAGACCTGATAGATCTTGAAACTCAGTGAGTACATTTTTTATCATACGAATCGAGTTTACATCCCCTTTGCTAAAAATCATCAAGTCGTCTGCAAAACAAAGATGAGAAATTTTGTCCTTCTTGCATCTCCAGTGGAACTTAAAGTTTTGATCGGCACTCATCTTGCGGAACAGCCCTGAAAGGATTTCCATACATAGAACAAACAAATATGGAGATAGTGGGTCACCTTGTCTCAGCCCTCTCCCCCCTTGAAACTAACCTGCAAGCTCACCATTGATGTTGATAGAGAATTGACATGATGTAACATAGACCATGATCCAATTAGTTACTGTTCGAGGAAATCCCATTTTTATTAACGTGGCATCAACGAAATCCCACCGGACAGAGTCATAAGCCTTCATCAGATCTACCTTCATAGCACAACGAGCAAGTCCTCTAGATTTATGATAGCCTTTCATTAGTTCCTGAGACAACAGAATGTTGTCGCTGATTCTTCATCCAGAGATAAAAGCTGTCTGATACGGACCTACTAAGGATGGCAAAACAGCTTTGATTCTACAAGCTAGAATCTTAGCAATGCATTTGTAAACTGTATTGCAGCAAGATATAAGACGGAAATATGTTAACCTCATAGGATTAGCAACTTTAGGAACAAGGGAAATGGATGTAGCATTCATTTCCTTAAGCATTCTACAAGTCTGAAAGAAGGAGCTAACAGCGTTGATTACATCTTCCCCAACTATGTGCCACATTCTTTTGAAGAAACCTGCGTTGAAACTATCCAGACCAGGGGCTTTATTGTTTTTCAAACTAAACATAGCATGCTTAATCACAACTTGAGCTAGTACATGCTGCTGCGTTGAAGACAATTTCAAGTTAATTGCTGATTCTACCACTTCCTCATTCAAACCCCCGGGCATTTGTTTCACTCCTAACACACTTTGGAAGTACGCAATTACTTCTGATTTGACTGCCTTGTGTCCTTCTATAACCTCCCCATCCTCCCTTGTAACTGAGAGAAGCCTATTTCTTACTCACTCTTAATACCTTACTTGTTAAATGGTTAATCTAGATTTGTGTTGCACAGCCCTTGGTACAACAAATACTCAATCATTTCATAACTAACTGTACGGTTAACCGACATCTGTGCTATGAAAGAAACTTGATTTGTTGTTGACATAAATTAGCATCATGAATACCTGATATATCATATTTACAAGTATTGGTATTACTTAAAATAAGATAATTAATATGATCATATTAATAATTTATAATGAGCTATTGATGATAAATCATCCGATGGGAACCTTTTTTTTTGTGTGATTTCTAGTTAAGTAATAAAAGGAGTTTATAATAATATAAAAGGAGTTTATATTATACTTATATAAAATATATAATTTATATTATACTTAGTGGATTCTCTAACCTTGACAATTGTTTTATCTTTGTTTAATACTCACATTAATATCACATCTTAAAGTTCTTGTCAACTCCTTTTCTTTTATTTGTGATTTTATATAGTTAATATCCCTATAGATCGACCCCGGTTTTGCCGGGTTATTTATTACCTTGACACTCTTGCACTTGGGATAAAACATCAACTATTTGATCATGTCAAGTTTTTGGCGCCGTTGCTGGGGATGTAAGTTACTGTATAAATTATATATTTTATTTTATTTTATTTTTCTTTTCATTTTTTTCCTTTCTAATTTTGTTTCTTCGTTTTCTATTTTTTTTTTTACACTTGTATGAGAGTTTGGTCATGCACAATAAGTGATAGACTCTGTAGGGAATCTTCAACTTCTTCAGAAAACATGGCCGAAGAGGATAACCAATCACTTCATAATGAGACTAACTGTGTTACAACACTTAGAGACCACATAAATCCAACAAGAACAAGTGCACCATCATGTGTAATTTTTCCTCTTGATGCATCTCACTTCAATTTCAAACCAGGTATTATTAAACTTTTACCTATTTTTCATGGCTTAGATATAGAAAATTCATACTTGCATTTGAGAGAATTTGAAGAAGTTTGTAACACTTGTAATGAATCAAATTATAGCATGAACACTATCAAATTAAAGTTTTTTTTCATTTTTTCCTAAAAAATAAAGCTAAAACATGGCTACAAAATCTTAGATCAAGATCCATTCGTGCTTGGGATGAAATGCAACAACAGTTTTTAAAGAAGTTTTTCCCTTGTCATAGAACAAACTCTTTCAAAAGACAAATCACCACATGCACTAAAAAACCAGGAAAAACATTTTACCAGTATTGAGATAGGTATAGAGACTTGCTCACTACCTGTCCTCATGATGGTTTTGAAACATGTAAATTAGTTTCACACTTTTATGAAGGGTTAACATCTAGAGATAGGCAAATGGTAGAATTGATGTGCAATGAAACTTTTAAAGATTAAGACCCTGATGAAGCAGTGGAGTACATGGACTTTTTAGCTGAAAATGCTTAGAATTGGGACACTGCAGGTACTTGTGAGACACCGGGTAAAACTCAACCGCATACATCTAGTGGAGGCATGTATAACCTTAGGGAAGATCATGACCTCCAAGTCAAATTTGCATCTTTAGCAGGAAACGTTGAGGCACTAGAATTAAAAAGGAGTGGTCAATTAAAATCTGTTCAAGAAATTGTATGTTAAATGTGTGAAACTAATGAACACTCAACAAATGATTGTTCAACTTTACCCTTTTACAAGAAATGTCTCCATGAACAAGCCAACGCTTTAAACAGTTTTCAAAGGCCAAATCAAAATCCATACTCACAAACGTACAACCCTGGTTGGAGAAATCATCCAAATTTCAATTGAAATAGTAGCAACAATAATGCACAAATTTCACAACCATAATTTCAAGCACACCATAATTTTCAAAATTCTCATGGATATGCTCTCCGTGCTATAAGAAATCTTAAGGAAACATTGCATGCATTCATTGAAAAGCAAGAGACAATCAATACTCAAAATGCGCAAACTATAGCAGTTTTAAAAGATACTCTTGCAAAATTCACATCTGCTTTTAGTTTTTAGGAGAAAGGTAAGTTTCTTTCTCAACCACAGTAAAATCCCAAAGGGCAAATATAATTCAAGTGCGAGTAACTCCGAAAGCCAACATATGGATCAAGTCAAATCAGTCATTACTCTCCGCAGTGGTAAGGTTATTGAAAAACTCATTCTTGAACCTTGTGAGAAAGATGACGAATCAATCTCTAAGGGTACGGAAGATGTTGAACCTAAACATTGCAAAGAAAAGACTGATTCCCTACCAGCACTTCCATTTCCTCATGCCACGACTAAATAAAGAAAAGTCAATCACAATTCTAAAATCTTTGAAACTTTGAAAAAGGTGAGGATCAATATACCTTTGTTGGATGCTATTAAACAGGTTCCATCTTATGCTAAATTTTTGAAAGACTTGTGCATCATGAAGAGAAAATTGAATGTGAAAAAGAAAGCATTTTTAGCCGAACAAGTAAGTGTCATTCTTCAAAACAATAATGCTTTGAAATATAACGACCATAAGTAGTTAAAGATGTATTAGTACAAGTTGATAAATTCATTTATCCCGTGGATTTTGATTTATTGGATACACAACCTTTTGAAGCATGCAATTTAATTCCAGTTATTTTAGGATATCTATTTCTTGCAACTTCTAACTCATTAATTAATTATAAGAATGGACTGATGAAATTATCTTTTGGAAACATAGCATTGGAGATGAATGTTTTTAACATTTGCAAGCAACCTGGAGATGATAATGATTTACAGGAAGTAAACTTTATTGAAAAATTAGTTTATGATCAATTTGAAAATAATTTCATTGAAACTGAGTTTAATGAATTTGAAGATTTGCAAATGGTTTATTTTCAAGAAGAATCAAAGGTGAGTAGTTGGAGACCAAAAATTGAAGAATCGCCACCACGATCAATTGAGTCCATACCTTCATGTGTTCAACCACCAAAACCTGATTTAAATTCATTACCATCTGATCTCAAGTACTCATTTTTAGGAGAAAATAAAACTTTTCCAGTAACAATCTCTTCCAAACTTAATGCTTGTCAAGAAGGTAAGTTGTTATAGGCTTCTGAAAATGCATAAAAATGCATTATAATGGACTATAGCTGACATAAAAGGAATTAATCCTTTGATTTGCATACACAAGATTTAGTTGGAGGAAAATGTTAAATCATCTATAGAAATGCAACGAAGACGTAATCCTAATATGAAAGAAGTAGTGAGAAGTGAAGTCATTAAGCTTCTAGATAATTGAATCATTTATCCTATCTCTGACAGCAAATGGGTAAGTCCAACCCAAGTTGAACCTAAAAATTTTAGAGTTACTGTGATAACAAATGAGAAAAATGAGTTTGCGCATGCTACATACCTTGTTTTGGATGTGACATCGAGTGTGAAATGTTTTCCCGTTGCTAATCTACATCATCTTCTTTGATTTGTATGTTTAGCGCGCCTTATAGTAGGAATCCATCATTAAATAAGTTTTTAAGTCAGCTAAGAATACTTTCCAAACAAGAAAACTAAAGAGGAGGCAACTTCAGATTTGATTCTCCTAGCGTATATAGGACTCCTAAAAGGTAGCAAATCTAATCCTATCATATTTAAGATATTAAATTCTAATTTATTATTGTTATTATTATTTTCTTCTTAGTTTAGGGTTCATTTATGTTAATTTGGTTTAATTGTAAGTGAGCATCATATAAATCCACATAAGGTGTCCATTTGGGTTTTTTTCAGTCTAGAGTTAGTATAAATAAAGGCATAACTAGACATGAAAGATAGACAATTCAGATTAAAAACACTTGTTGTGTGTTGGTGGGATAATCTCCCTTCGTTGGTTCTCCAAAGAACCAAGGATGAGAGATCAATACACTTCATTTTTCGCACTTGTTATGTGTTGGTGGGATAATCTCTCATCCTTGGTTCTCTAAAGAAATGAAAAATGACTTATAAAAGAACAACTGATTTTGTGGTGTGATCCTTATATTTCTCGTTCGCGAATCAATATTCGTTGGGTAGAGGTTTGCGTTTTTAATAATGTTGGTGCCTAGGTACAAGTTATCTATGTGTCACACTCCTATCAAACCTGATTTACTTGCCTTCTCGAGAATTGATGTCTTTGCTTGTAGATTGCTTGACTGCTTCTTCAAGAGGAACTTGCATCATTTGGTATCTAAATGATATGATCCGGGGAACGAAAAAAACAGATTTGGATTCTAATGTAAAATGCGCAATTGTCTAGTTTTACAACAACAATTATAATTTCTAATCTGATTGTTAGATCTAGCTGAAATTTTATGTGGAGTTTCTTGACATGTTTTTCTATCTAGAGTTAAAATTTCAGGTCAATCAGAATTAAGGAAGGCATTGCAATACTGGTCAACAGAGGATGTACAATTTTTTTTATTTACTTCCTTTTGACTTGTAGAGTTCCTATTTAGCTAGGATTCTTTTTCTACAAGAATGTGCCAACTGGTTTTGGGAATTTCCTAATCTTTCAAGGATATTTAATGGGCAACAATATAGTTTCCATGTGTGGTATGAACTCCATATTAATATGGAATTCTTATGATGTATGGAAACAATTATTCTATGCTTATTATAGTAGGAATCTATCATTAAATAAGTTTACAAGTCAGTTAAGAATACTTTGCAAACAAATGATCCCATCATATTTAGAATATTAAATTCAGATTTATTATTATTATTATTATTTTCTTCTTAGTTTAGGGTTTCTTTATATTATTTGGGTTTAATTGTAAGTAGGCATCATATAAGTCCACATAAACCCTAAGGGGTCCATTAGGGTTTGTTTGAGTCTAGAGTCAGTATAAATAAGACATAACCATACATGTAAGTTACGCAATTTTCAGATCAATAAATTGCTTTTGCCACACTATTGTTGTGTGTTGGTGTGATAATCTCTCTTCCTTGGTTCTCTAAAGAACTAAAAATGACTTATCGAAGAACAACTGGGTTCGTGGCGTCATCCTAAACCTCTCATTCGTGAATCAATATTCGTTGGGTGGAGGTTTTTCATTTTTAATAGTGCTGGTGCCTAGGTACAAGTTATCTTTGTGTCACACTCCTATCAAACTTGATTTACTTGGTTTTTCAGGAATTGATGTATTTGCGTGTGGGTTGCGTGACCACGTGATCACAAGGTTCGCATCAGCTGGTATGGGCTCTTCTTAGACCTGAATTAGATGAATTAGAGTCTATCCTTCATACTCCTTAGATGTCCCAAGCTCCCCTAGGTCCATCTTGCTCCATATATTCTGTACAAGCTCATATAATGCTTCTTTAAGCTTCTTTGTCGTAGCTCTTGTAATTAGCCTAATTGGCACCTCCAGACCGTTGGCATGATTACGCTTGGTGTTGGGCTGATCCTCATCAGAAATTGAAGTATACTCCACATAAGAAAGATGTCATTTTACCCAATAAACCCGAGATAACTTCCATAACAAGAACAAACATGTAGGGCGATACCTTGTTTGAAACCTCCAGATCCAGTAAAGAAACCGTGAAGTTCTCTGTTGATTGAGACTGAGAATCGAGTAGCAGAGATACATTCACCAATTAAATTAACCATGCGAGAAGGAAACCCAACCATTAGAAGAATAGCCAATAAGAAATCCCATCTTACCAAGTCATAAGCTTTCATAAGATGCACCTTCATACAGCATCAAGGAGGACCCAATATTCATATTTCTATGATAATTAGGAAGAAGCTATTGAGAAAGTAAGATATTATCACTTATATTTCTCCCTTTAACAAAAGCAGCTTGGAAAGGCCCAACCAGATCTGCCAATACTCCTTTAATTCTATTAGCGATGAGCTTAGCCATGCATTTGTAAACAGTTTGCAACATGAGATAGACCTAAAGTCCGTAACCTTTGATGGGGTAGGGACTTTAGGGATTAGGGATTAAAGATATAGTTGTAGCATTTACTTGCTTGGGAAGCCGACCAGAAGAGAAGAAAGATCGAATAACATTAATAATGTTTGGGCTGACAATACTCCAAGATTTCTTAAAGAAACCTACACTGAAACCATCCGGACCGGGAGCTTTATTGTCCTTAAAAGAGAAAAAGGTCTTCTGAATTTCTTCATTGGTTATAGGAGAGTCGAGGAACATACTTTGAAGATGAGATAATCTTTTAGGAAGAGCCCAAAAAGCATAGAAGAATCAAGAACCATTTCATATTAGAACCTCCTAAAATCTTTTGAAAGTGACTCACAATAGTATCCTTAACCTCTATGACATCTATAAAACACATCATATTTTCATTATGGATAGAGAGGATCTTGTTGCAGCTGTGAAAACCTTTCACCGAATTGAAGAAGAATTTCGAGTTTTTATCCCCTAGGTTCAACCATTGCAACTGTGACTTTTGCCTAAGGAAGCTCTCCTCAGCTTCATCAAGCCTCACATACTCCTTCAGCTCAGTTCTATGGATCTCTAAATCTGAAGGATTTGTTTGCATCCGACATTGAGCCTCTAACATCTTCTCTGAAATCTTACAAAAGTACTAGAGATTAAACTATTTCAAAACCCTTTTAACATTTTTTCGACTTGTTACACAAAACATACATGGGAGTGTCTATGACCTCCTTACATTATGTCTCGAAAATCAAGGGGAGAAATAGAGGATGATCTACCCAAAAATCAAAGAACTTGAATGGAAGCCTCCTTTTCGGCAAACTTGCCATCTTAACTAACATAAGAGAGTGATCTAAGATACCAAAGGTAGAAAGCAAGTTTCTGAACTTGTAAATTCGCAATTCCATTTGACATTAACAAGAACCCGATCCAGCTTCTTCAAGAGAGTATTGTTACTTTGCCGATTGGTCCAAGTGAATCTAGAACCTATGACTCTAAGATCTTCTAGACATGACTTCAGCACATAATTGTTGAGGTCATTTTGCCACCCTGACCATGATGTAGTGCCTCCACACTTCTCATCGTGTGATCGAATAGCATTGAAATCCACCAATAGAATCCACGGAATAGTCTCCCAGGCAATACAATAGTTAACAATTTCAGACCACAAAGCTTCTCGTTTAGACGAACAATTATCTACATAGACAAAGGAAGCATTGAAGGAAACATTTGATCCTACCATAGTAACGATGATGTACCTTGCATTCAATATAGAAATCAGTGCATACCTCCTACAAAGAGCATCGACAACTACATTAACTTGCTCCTTTTTATACTTGATGACATATGGAAATGACTCAACCTATTGATGTCCTTACTAGTTCCAAAGGTAAATCTAAAACTCAACCTAAACGTACTTGTAATGATGTTTTAGGTGTCAGGGACTTGGACATTATGCTTCAGAGTGTCCAAACAAGAGAATTATGATGATTAGAGATAATAGTGATATCAAATCTTAAAGTGACAGATCGAATTGTGAAAGAATGTTGCCATTGGAGGATAATAATGGGGATGAGTTAGCATTAAAGATTGAGGAGTCCTTGGTTATAAGACGAACACTGAAGGTTCAGATCAAGAAAGATGAAAAAAATTAAAAAAAGGAAGAACATCTTCCATAAGTGTTGCTATGCATAAAACAAGATGTGTAGTTTAATTATAAATAGTGAAAGTTGTGTTAATGTTTGTCATATCACCCTTGTTAGTAAACTGAATTTGTGTATTGTTAAGCATACTACCGAATGCTTTTGTACAAGACAACGAAAGCTCAATGTCTTACAGGATCATTCAAACCTCTGATGTTCCAACATCCAATAAATATAGTGAACAAAACATAAGGATGCCGAAACCAACTATGGACACAAAATTACCTCGAATTGCCCCTACGCAAGGAGCCTTAATCCCTTCTTATTCCTATCCTCAAGAGAGTCTTTAGCTTCACTTGCTAGTTGGTTATCGATGTTGGTTGAAAACAAAGGGAATTGCAGAGAAGGGCTTGTTCCTTTGGGATAATCATCATCTGAAACATTATACACTGTGATATTCTAAACTTCAACTTCCATACAATCTTCTTACTTGGCCGAAGAACCCGAGTAAGGTAAGACATTTGTGTTAATTTCTTAACCAGAAGCATCAATTTCAACACAAAATCTTGCATAAGTTAGGCGTTTGTGCATTAGTCTATTGACATCAACATGTAAATGAACCCCTAGCTCTAGCAACATAACTCAGTCCCTTATTAGTCCAATATTCTAAGGGAACATGATGAAACTTAATCCAAATAGGAATTCTGGATAACTCAACTTTAGAGAATTGCATGTTTGGCGTCCATCTTCTAAGGACCGAATGTCTTTGACCATGTGCCATAAGGCATAGTTTAGGATAGTAGAGGCATGTTCAACTGAATCAAATGAGAAGATAAAAAAGCCATTATCTGAATACAACACTGGAAATGGAAGTTTTGGTCCTACAAAGTGTCCAACAATGGTGGATTGCCAAAGAGTACAACCTTCTTCAAAGACATCTACAGGAGGACAAAATGTCACCCGTGTAGCATCCATTGAGGGAGGTAAGAAGAATAAGTTTCGGTTTACAGTAGAGCCATCACTAATGCCTTAGCTAGCCTCACCTTTAACAGTACTAAAGAAATTTGACTTACAGCCGTTGGTTTGCTGAAAAGGATTATCAGATTTGAGGGATACACTTTGCAGGGGATAAAAGAGGAGTGAACTACTTACTTTCCCATCTGATGCTCTAAAACTTTCTTTTCTTGAACATTGACCAAACTAGCATTAAATGCTTGCCCCATCTTCACCAAGAGGCATGTTGACTCCTCTAATTCACCAAGACTTCCAGATGTAAGAACATGGACGTTACCTTCGGTACTAGCTTTGAAGTCATCAGAAAGCTGAAAACTTTTACAATATTGGCCATGTAGCATCTCATGAAGTTGTATCCTCAAGTTAGGTCCAGTCAAGAACTGACCAATCCTTGTAGCATTCTGCACGGCTTTGTTGCTGGTAGAGTGGGGAGTATCATGTTGAAAAACCAAGTTGGGAGAAGAGATGGAAGCACTATCCACTTCTTTCATTTCCATCTCCCTAACTGAACTAAAGAAAGAACCCAAAGCAAGAGGAGCTCCGAAACTGAAGAAAAGAAGTGGAAACTGGACTAAATACATTCAAGGAACCAATCTAAGCTAACAGAAAACAAACTTAAGGCATAATTAGATGCAAGGATTCCAAATCTAATCACGTAGAAGGGAAGGAAAATAGGAGAGAGCATTTTGGAGCAAGGATTCCCTAACGGAAGGAAAGAGTTGTGTTTTTTTAGATTCCATCCTAGACTAGGAGAATCATTAATGATACGATCCAGGCAATGTCAAATTCGGATTTTGATGTAAAAACGTGCACCTATCCAGTTTTACAGCAACAGTAATAATTCTCAATTCGACAATTGGATCCAGCTAAAATTTTATGTGGTGTCTCCTGACATATTTTTCTACCTTGGTTTAAAATTTCAGGTCAATCTGAGTTCGGGAAGGCATCAAAAAACTGATCAACATAGGCTGTACAAATTTTGACACGGGTCAACAGAGGCTGTACGAATTTTGTTATTTACTTCCTTTTGACTTGTGGACTTCCTATTTGGCTAGGATTCTTTTCCTAAAAGGATGTGACAGCTTATTTTGGGTCAATCGGAGTTCGAGAAGGCATCGAAACACGGGTCAACAAAGGCTGTACGAATTTTGTTATTTACTTCATTTTGACTTGTGGACTTCCTATTTGGCTAGGATTCTTTTCCTAAAAGGATGTGGTAGCTTATTTTGGGAATCTCCTAATTCTCCAAAGATCTTTAATGGGCTGCAACATAGTTTCCATGTGTGGCAAGGATTCATAAATGTTCAGAATCCTTTTCTTACAAGGATTCCTTATTCATCTTAGCTACAAAAAGGAAAGAAGACTTCAGAACAAATTCTACCTTCAGATCAGATTTCCTAGTCTATTTGGGACTTCTTAATGGTGACAAATCTGATTCTAGCATATTTAGGATGATAATTTTTGAATTTTTATTATTTTCTTCTTAGTCTTTGGGTTATTATTACTTATTTGGGTCAATTGTAAGTGGGCTTAATATAAGTCCACCTAAAGGGGGTTCATTATGGTTTATTTAAGTCTAGAGTTAGTATAAATAAAAGCATAACCAGACATGTAAGTTAGACAATTCAGATTAATAAAACTTCTTATTTGCCGCACTTTGTGTGTGTGTTGGTGAGATAATCTCCCTTCCATGGTTCTCTAATGAACTGAAAAACGACTTGTCGAAGAACAACTGTCTTCGTGGCGTCATCCTTATACTTCTCGTTCGCAAATCAATATTCGTTGGGTGGGGGTTTCTGTTTCCAATAGTGGTGGTGCCTAGGTACAAGTTATCTTTGTGCCACACTTCTATCAAACCCGATTTACTTGGCTTTCCAAGAATTGGTGTCTTTCCATGTGGGTTGTGTGACCATATGATCACGAGGTTCACATCATTTGGTATCAGAGCTTGGCTCCATTAATCAGGTTATATCTTTCTAAAATTTTCATTTTTTGTTGATTCCGCAAAAATTCCTTAGTATGCAATTTCTTCTTCTCCTTGAATTTGTGGCATATATAAAAAAAATTGTTATTTCATTTTGTTATTGTTCAAAATATATCAGTAGCATCAAAAACAAAAAAAAAACAGAAGAGAGAAAAGCAAAAAAAAATTGTTCAAAAAAACGTTTATTGGATTCTACTGTAGAAAACTAAACAAGAGAAAAGTGGATCAAATCACCATGGAATTAGCTCAAATTTGATACTCTAATTACTGGTGTCCTAATCGCGCCAAATATCAAATTTGGGGTCAATTGGATATCGTTTGCTTGGGGTTTCAAATCTGGGTCTAATCAGGTCTGATTCATAATGTTTTTGCGTCAATATATCAAACCTAGTCATAAATTAGTAAAACTTTATATTCTGTCTATTTAGGTTGATATCGCATTATATCTGAAATTTTAACTCAATTGGACATCATTTACTTTAGGTTCCAGATTCGGACTTAACTCATCTAAATGAGTCTTTTTTGCGTCAACTTTTGAAATTCACTTGTTTTCTGTTGTTTTCATTTCTTGCAGTTGATTTTCATCATATCCAACATATTTGGGTGTTGTTTCATATAAGCATTTTTTTTTTCTGTTTTTATTCGAGTCTTCAGTTTCGTTCATATTTCGGATAGACTCGCTTGCTACTAGCGAGACTATCATCGCAGTTTAATTTTGCTTGTTTTCTAGTTTTTATTGCTTCTTGAGTTATATATATATATATATATATTTGGATTGCGCTTCTAAGTTGCTTCTATTTGGTGTTGGTGTCTGTTTCTCAAGAACCGCAAGAAGGTGAGACGAGAGGTGTGAGCATGTGAGGATATTAAGAGTGTTTGAGCGAAACACGTGTGGCGTGAGGATAATTTTTTACCACTACTAGCGTGAGGATATTAAATTCCAATTGCAAACCATGACGAAGATGATGGAAAGAATGAATTTCGTGATGGGGAACACAGTGACAGACTTGAAAAGGTGGGAAAACATGGAAACATGGCTGGGACATTGATGATATTGGTGATGGTGAGTTTAAGGATGAGACCATAGGCTATCGGGAAGGTTTTCGGCAGCCTAGAAACCAAAAGGATTTCCTGTATTTTGATGAGGTGTTATGGCAAAAGAAATGGAGGATTCAAAAGGAGAGGTGGTATCAAAGCGAGAGAAATAAAGAGATTAATGTTCTAAAAAAAGAATCCAATAGTCTATCCCGTATTCTAGGGGAGATGAAGCAAGAACTTGATGTGTTAACGGCAGCACTCAATGCCCAGCAAGCTTTAGAAAGAAAAGAGAAAAAAGGCTCCAATGATGATACAAAAAAGAATGGCTGCAACTTTCATCCAAAGTTGTTGGCAACGATTGCTGGTAGGAAAAAAACTCCAAAGGCTTCAAAAAGAGGTTAAGGAATTGTCCATTCAACTTGTTGATGATTCGAGGACAAATCATCTTGAAGAGAGAGGGAATGATACGATCCAGGCAAGGTCAAATTCGGATTTTAAAGTAAAAATGTGCACCTATCCAGTTTTACAGCAACAATCATAATTCTCAATCCGACCGTTGGATCCAGCTGAAATTTTATGTGTAGTCTCCTGACATGTTGTCCTACCTTGGTTTAATTTGTACAGCCTCTGTTGACCCGTGTTTCGATGCCTTCCCGAACTCAGTGTGACACAAAGATAACTTGTACCTAGGCTCCAGCACTATTGGAAACGAAAACCTCCACCCAATAAATATTGATTAAACCAAGGTAGGACAACATGTCAGGAGACTCCATGTAAAATTTCAGCTGGATTCAACGGTCGTATTGAGAATTATGACTGTTGCTGTAAAACTGAATAGGTGCACTTTTTTTACGTCAAAATCCGAATTTGACCTTGCATGGATCGTATCAATTAATTAATCCTTCATAGCTTAGAAAATCAGATCTCGCAGCACCTCATAGCATCATTTCTTGATTAGGAAACTTTCTCCTCTATTGATAAATATTATCCTAATTAATAGGGAAAATAATGAACAAAATTTCCTTGAATTTCATTTTAGGAAAAGAATTCTTGCCAAATAAAAAGTCCACAAGTTAAAAGAAAGTAAATAACAAAATTCATCCAGCATGTTCTGACCTATAGCACAAGTCTTTAACGAACTCTGATTCATCTGAATCTTTACCCCAACATATACCAATGCCTCTGGGATCTTCTGGTAAATTGTTAGTTTGATCCAATGGTTGGATTTATAGTTATGCTCAATAGCGTAAAACTAGACAGTAGAGAATTTTATGCCAAAATCCGAATCTGACCTTGCTTGGGTCACATCATAAGGCTGAACCGTGTCAAATATTTAGAAAAACTTACAGTTTAGTTCGGTTTTGATTTTGTAATGTTGAAACCAATAAACCCGAATCGAACCAAACTGATTCATATTAAAAAAGACACAGACATGCCACCTTTCAGTCTTTATTCTTCAATTTGTATCTCCAGATCTAGCATCTCAGCAACACCCCCATGGCTCAGCACTCAGTAGTAGTCCATCTAAGCGCCCTTTTTCAGTTCTTTACAATAAAATTTCTTTCTCTATATATTTTATAATTGTGGATGGGATTTACCGGTTGTTTTTTGTTTGTTTTGTACCAGTGCAATAAATGTTCCTGGGGTAGGTATGGCTACCACCTCACTGCCCTGTATGCGGGTATAAAAAGGGGAAACCAGATGAGGATCAACCCAACACCAAGCATAATCATGCCAACGACCTATTGAAGGGGCCAATTAGGCCAATTACAAGAGCTAGGGCACAAAAGCATTGAATGGGCTTGTACAAATATATGGAGCAAAATGGACCTAGAGGAGTTTGGGAGATCAAAGGAGCATGAAGGATAACTTGTAATTTATCTAATTCAGGTCCAAGAAGAGCCCAATTCGTGTGGAACAAAGGGCTGATGGTTCGGCCCATAACAACCTTTTTAGGCTTGTTTTTTCCTAATGCTACAAGGATAGAAAGTCAGCAATTTATTCTTCTAATTAGGAAAGTCGGCCAGCTCTTGTTCTTAAAGATGAGAGGATTATTTAGTGTTTTTCCTTACCTAGGAAGGAAAGTAATTAAATGATACGATCCAGGCAAGGTCAAATTTGGATTTTGACGTAAAAAGTGCACCTATCCAGGTTTACGGAAATAGTCATAATTCTCAATCCGATCATTGGATCGGGCTGTAATTTTATGTGATGTCTCCTGACATGTTGTCCTACATTGGGCTAAAATTTCAAGTCAATTGGAGTTTGGAAAGGCATCCCTCCAAAGTTAGGAAAAATTCAACATGGCAGAAGTCAAGCCCAAAAAAAAGACTTTGACAAACTAACCTAGACAAATTAACTAGCACATGTTTTTTGACCTTTCTAACATAAACAGACCAAATTTTAAACAACCATATCTTCTTACACAAAAGTCCAATACAATCATGGTTGGACAATATAGAAAGAACATGTTCTCAACTTGAAATTCACCTACATTAGTCTTGTTTTCACATGCAATGGATGACTTCAAATTCAGGTTCAAATTCATTTGCTGTTCTGACCATAAACAGCATCAATCCCTTCACTTATTTGCATATCAACTCAAATTCAAGTAGCCCAGCATCAAAAGAACCATTAAGGGCTTTTCCCATCTCCAAGTTCCAATTCTAGGCAAATAACATCCTTGAACCAATTTCAAACTGATTGCTAATTTTTAACTCCGACGCAGCTTCAATCATTCCAATTTAACTTGTCAAGGCCCTTTGTAGTTGTTTCGCTCTTGCTCTTGTCATTGGACCATCTGAATCCTCTTGCATATTAGTTTTAGCTTTACAAGATGGATTATAATTCCCTTGATGCACATCATCTCCCTTTCTGGTCCTCTAAAGAACTGAAAAGCTACTTATCGAATAACAACTGACTTCGTGGTGTCATCCTTTATACTCCTCGTTTACAAATCAATCTTCGTGAGTCTAATCAGGTCAATTCATAATGTTTTTGCGTCAGCATATCAAACCTTATCATAAATTTCTTAAATCTCATATTCTGTCTATATGGGTTGAAATCGCACAATATCTCAAATTTTAGCTCAATTGGACATCGATAACCTTAGGTTCTAGATTCAAACTTAAATTATCATAAACCGTTTTGTTCTTTCATCAACTCATGAAACTCTTCTTATTTTTGTTTCTTGTAGTATATTTACAACATATCTAACATATTTGGGCATTGTTAATTTCACATTCAGATCAGATTTCTTAGTCTAATTGAGACTTCTTAGGAGTAACAAATCTGATTCTAGCATATCTAGGATATTAATTTTGGATTTTTTTTGTTTTTATTATTTTCTTCTTAGTCTTTGGTTTATTATTACTTATTTGGATCAATTTTTTAAGTGAGCTCAAATTATATAAATGTTTTGTATGCTGAATGCAGGGAGCCATGGATTTATGAAATAAACTTGTGTTTTGCATGATGTGACATGTTATCTTTGCTGGTATAACTGACTTTGTGTTTTGCCTCTTGGGACAAGTTTCCATTATATGACATTTCTCAAACTTGATTTTCAGCCTTCTTGGGGAAGTATCATTTTTTATGATGTTTCTATGTGTTTTTGCAGATTTCTAATTTGTTTTGGACTCCCTATTATGTAAAGGAACATTAATTATTTCCTTTAAGTATTAGAATTTATTATTTTGATCATTTTCTTGTTAGGTGAGGAAGAAACAACATAGGCTGTACCTTTTCCTTTAGTTTTTAAGATCAATGGGCTGCATGGAACACTATATATAAGCCTTGAATCAATTCTGTAATATTTTATTTCCTTCTCTTCTTCTCATAGCAGAACATGAATTTTATATTTTAGGTTTTATTTTATTTTGTTAGTTACAAGGCTTGTTTAGACTTGATTAATACTTTATTTCAGCTAGGATATCCAATGCTTGTTAGGATCAGGTTATGGGCTTTTTATTTAAGGTTTTTGGATCAATTTTGTAAGAGGGCCAAATCAGTCCACTAGAGTAGATCCATTAGGGTTAATTTTTCAAAAACTATTTAAACTTATATAATTTAAATTTCGTTGTACACACAACAAGTAAGACAAATGGAAAGTTTTATTAATCTGAATTGCGTGACTTACATGTTTTGTTATGCTTTTATTTATACTAACTCTAGACTTAAATAAACCCTAATGGACCCCTCTTAGGTGGACTTATATGAGACCTACTTACAATCGACTCAAATAAGTAATAATAACCAAAAGACTAAGAGGAAAATAATAAAAATCCAAAAAAATTATTATCCTAAATTTGCTAGAATCAGATTTGTCACCATTAAAAAGTCCCAAATAGACTAAGAAATCTGATCTGAAGGTAGAATTAATTCTGAAGTCTTCTTTCCTTATTGTAGCTAGGATGAATAAGGAATTCTTGTAAGAAAAGGATTCTGAAACATTTATGAATCCTTTTTTTTTTGGTAAGTTGACGTATGTATTAAAAGAAGAAAATACAAAGATTATAAGGGGCATACCCCAGATTTACAGTGAGAACAGAAACATAAAACAACAAATGGCTACAAGCTAGCCAGCGATCAGAAAACTGAGACCTCACTAGATTCGATAGGAAACCAATACAACCAGTTAACTATCAAATTAAGAATCTATGTTATTAACCCTCCAAGCTCTTTGGATCCTTTTGTTTTCATTTGTTGGTACAATGTTCCTCATCAAATCAAGCTTATCACGAATGATACATTTGATTTGATTAAAGACCAAATTCAAAGTTCTAGACATTCCAGCAAAGATCCTTGCATTCCGTTCTTGCCATACATGATCACGAACAGTCATTAATTGGATCATAGTTTGTGTTACATCATGTCAATTCTCTATCAACGTCAATGGTGAGCTTGCAGGTTACTTTCAAGGGGGAAGAGGGCTAAGACAAGGGGATCCATTGTCCCCATATTTGTTTGTCCTATGTATGGAAATCCTGTCGGGGCTATTCTGCAAGATGAGTGCCAACCAAGAATTCAAGTTCCACTGGAGATGCAAGAAGGACAGAATTTCTCATCTTTGTTTTGCTGATGACTTGATGATTTTTAGCAACGGGGATGTAAACTCAATCCGTATGATCGGAACTGTGCTCACAAAGTTTCAAGATCTATCAGGTCTGTATCCAAACCCAAACAAAAGCGACATCTTTTTGAGCGGTGTGTTAAACGCTGAGAGGGAACAAATTATTCATATTCTTGGGTTTAGAGAGGGGGAGCTCCCTATGAAATATTTGGGAGTACCTCTTCTCTCGTCCAGACTAAAGGCTATTTATTGTAAGGGCCTCGTGGATCGAATCACCTCTAAAGTTCGACATTGGACCTGTAGAACACTCTCGTATGCAGGACGGGTGCAACTGATTAATTCAGTCTTATTTTCCATACAGGTCTATTGGGCATCTCTCTTTCTCCTACCTGGGCAAGTAATTAAAAATGTGGAGCAAATTATGAAATCCTTTCTTTGGTCGGGTTAGGATATGAGAACTCTTTGGGGCTAAAGTGGCTTGGGATCAGGTATGTCTTCCAAAAAAGGAGGGGGGCCTAGGAATAAAAAGGATAACAGAATGGAACAAGATTGCTTTGTTGAAACACATTTGGAACCTGTGCAATGACTCAGATGGCTCAATATGGTCTACTTGGATCAGATCCAATCTGTTGCGAGGTAGGAATTTCTAGACAATCAAGACGCCATAGAATTGCTCTTGGGCTTGGGGAAAGATTCTAAAGCTCAGATCCTTAGCATGGCCGAAGATGAAGTACATCATAGGAGATGGAATGACAACCTCTCTATGGTTTGATAATTGGCATCCTCATAGCCCATTCGCGGATTCTTACGGGGAAAGATTCATCTATGATTCAGGTATGGCCAAGAACGCGAAGGTGAATGTGCTAATTCAGAACTCAGAATGGAAAACTCCTACCACCCAAGCTATTGGATGGCACCCCATTATAGAAGCCATTCCTTCCAATTCTAATCCTAAGATGGGGCAAAAGGATGAGATAGTTTGGTTGGATTCGCCAAATCATAGATTCTCAGTCAAAGTAGCTTGGGAACAACTAAGACGTCATCGTCAGATGGTTGAATGGCATGACATTGTGTGGTTCAAGAATGCTGTTCCAAGACATTCATTTCTTCTATGGATGGTTGTCCAACAGAAACTCACAACTCAAGATAAACTTGATCGGTTTGGTATACATGGTCCCCATAGATGCTCACTCTGTCTCGAACAATGAGGATCACAACCACTTGTTCTTTGAATGCTCCTATACTAAAGCGATCTAGTGGGATGTTTGTGACAGATGCGACATTCCAAAAATGACAAAAGGCTGGGATGAATGGATTCGATGGGCCACCATCTCTTGGCATGGCAAGAGTTTCGTCAATTTTTCTCGTAAACTGAGTTTTGCATCTACATGTATCATGTATGGCAAGAACGGAATGCAAGGATCTTTCTTTGGAATGTCTAGAACTTCGAATTTGGTCTTTAATCAAATCGAATGTATCATTCGTGATAAGCTTGATTTGATGAGGAATGTCGTACCAACAAATGAAAACAAAAGGATCCAACGAGCTTGGAGGGTGAATACCATAGATTCTTAATTTGTTAGTTAGCTGGTTGTATTGGTTTCCCTCACGAATCTAGTGAGGTTTCAGTTTTAGGGTCGGTGGCTAGCCTGTAGCCATCTGTTGTTTTATGTTTCTGTTATCATTGTAAATCTGGGGTATGCCCCTTATATTGCTTGTATCTTCTTCTTTTAATACATACGTCAACTTACCAAAAAAAAACTATATTAGCTACCAATATCTGTTTCAATACTTCAATTATTTACGGAGACAATAATGCTTCCTTACGTGAGGCATTATGGTTTGATATAGTGAGTCGTAGTGATGGATGGGAATCAACCCCGTGGATTCTTATGGGTGACTTTAATGCTATCCGCAACCAGTCGGACAGGTTAGGAGGGTCTACTACGTGGGCTGGTACTATGGACAGATTGGATACATTTGTCACACCCGACATCGTGGCGGCCTTAAAAATTATACAATCTTTGGAAAGAACGGATTTCTGGCATCCTGTTCTTTAATGGGGATATTCTTTGTTTAAGGAGTCGCCACCTAGTATTACAGTTACTAGGAACCCTAACTGGTCAACAGAGATTTTATGGTTCGAGACTGGTTACATAAAAGGGAAAATATTATCACCCCTTAAACGTCCTGTCTGAGGCAAGCTGCATTGCTAGTTTCGTCTTAAATTGCTAAATATTTATTAGTTTATGCTATGATAATTTGCTTATAATATTCCTGACTCTGGCACCAGTGAATATTTAACTACGAATATTTCCAACTCTGGCGTTGGTAAATATTACGTAGCTATAAAATAAATTAGATCAATATTTTTTTTATTCCCGACTCTAGCGCCAGTGAATAAATAAATAACAATAAATTTATTTTTATGCATGCACATATCTTTTATTTTTCTAGCTAAATAAAATAAAATACAACGAATAAAAATAATAGAAATTTAAACCAGTATTTTTATTCCTGACTTTGGCGTCAGTGAATAAACCAATAAATTTATATTATTTTTATTCATGCATACACATTTTTTTATTTTTTTCTACCTTTTTTTATTTTTCTGCTTTTTATTTTTTTATTTTTCCTTTCACGTTCCTGATTCTAGCGTTAGTGAACAATTCCTATGAATATTTCCAACTCTGGCATTGGTAAATATCTCACAAATCCAACCCAAAACTATTTTTGTTTATTTATGTAGCCCGGTCTCAAAAACTTAAAAAAAGGTCGGGTCACTGGTCCAAACCAGTGACCCGGTTATCATTCTTGCTTGCATGCGTGAACAATTCACGCATGCAAGCAATAGTAACATGCTAATTAATTTTAGCAAAACAGGGAAAGAAGGAGAACTCACCTAGCGTTGCTATGACTTGGAGGCGAAGCTGAGGGAGACGGTCTAGAGCTACTCTCAGTTGAAGATCCAGCCTACTGCTCACGACGAGGACAAGCTGCTGTCATGAAGGAGAGTTTCCGATGTTGCTTTAATAGAGGCTTGAACAATATCCTGCTATCAATGTCCGGAGAAGAAGATGCTGCTTTTTCTGCTAGAAGGAAGATCTTCCGCCACTGTTACTGTGTTGATGAAGACAGCATTGCTGATGGGGGGAAGGGAAGATTGCTGCTGATTTTGGCTGGAATGATGAAGATTCCATTATCGCCATTACATGGAAGTGACAACGCCCTATTCCCCGCTCTTGAGGGGCTGTTGTCTTGAGTTCGGACGGTGGAGAAGGAGAGCTGCGTGCAAGGGCTGGCGAAACGTTTGTCTTTGGAGTTCTTCTTGTCGTCGGTTAAAAGCCGCTGCTTTCGGCGAGGGAGGGGAACTTAACTAATGCTACCTCAGCTGAGAAGTTGATCCTGCAGCTGTCGATGGCTGGAGAAGAAGGTGCTGCCTTTTCTGCTGGTGTGGTCGTTGCTGGTGCAGAGAGGAAACCTACTGCTCTTGCTGCAATAATTAATCCTTTTCCCTTCCCCGAAGGTCTCGTTCTCTTCCTTCTTCAAAGAGTGAGGGTGGTGATGTTTAAGCTTTGTCTATGGAGAAAGAGAGTTGCTGCCCGGGTGGTTTGGTCCCAGGCCAGAAAAGAAGAAAGTGAAGATAAAGTTTCTTCCCCTATGTTTTGTTCTTGCAAACAGCAAACCGGGGAAGAAAGGAAGGTTCTAAGACCAATGAGAGGGTTGTTTTATGGTTGGTTCTAAGATCAGGGAAGAAGAGAAATAATGGAATAAGCTAGGGGGAGGGGGCAACGGCTGTTAGTCTAGGATTCAGCTGCGCCCCCTCTCTCCTTTTTTTTTTTTTGTAAATGTTCTTTTTATTTTTTGTAGGGTTTCTGGGAATGGACTTCTCCTGTGGTTTCCTTCTTTTAGAGTTTTTCCTCTCCTTCCTTTTTTTTTCATACCCTGAGATCTGTATTTATAGTGCCAGAGTCCCTTCGCGTGTGAGAAACCAAGTTTCAATCAAACTCATTCTCTTCTTTGAAGTTTGAATTTGATTAAGAATCAAATTTGAAAGCGGATAACTATCATTATCTTAAAGACAAGGATTATCTCGAAGATAAAGATTATCTAGAAGATAGGGATTATCTTGAATATAAAGATAGAATGACAAAAGCACATTGTAGTCCTTAATTTTCACGGAAGTTGACAAATCACACTTTTCATCGAAATAAATCTCTGATCTTTTAATTTTTCATTTTAAACCCTGTAAAAATTAAATTAAAAGCCAAAGGGCCAAAATTGGGTTATGACAACATGTATTCGAGAAGCAAAAGTAGATGATCTTCGGTATTCGGGTATGCATTATACTTGGTTGAACCAATGTCCTGAGAATCTGATTATGTGGAAACTAGTTAGAGTGCTTGTCAATGAGAAGTTGAATCTGAACTTCCCATTGTCGAAAGCGAGATTTTTGCCTTCGGGTGTGTCAGACCATTCTCCTATAGTGGTAAAGGTTATTGGCAATGATTAGAACATAAAGAAACCATTCAGACTCTTTGATAAATGGATGGATCATGACGAGTTCATGCCCTTGGTGAAGAAGGTATGGGATCAGAATTCGGGGGGTTGTCCAATGTATCAGCTGTGTTGCAAACTAAGAAAGCTAAAGCAGGAATTGAAACTTTTCAATATTTCAGATAGAGTCAAAGATGCAAAAAACAAAATGGATAAGGCTCAACAAGCTCTGCATATAGGGCCCAAGAATCCATCTTTGTGCATGCAAGAAAGGGATGTTGTTCGTAAATACGCTTCTACCGTCAGGGCTAAAGAGAGTTTTTTCAAACAGAAGGCAAGGATACAATGGTTTAGCTTGGGGGATCAGAATACTAACTACTTTCATAAATCAGTAAATGGAAGACAGAATAGAAATAAACTTCTATCACTTACAAGGGAGGATGGAGAGGTTGTCGAAGGACATGAGGCAATCAAATCAGTAGTTGCGTATTTCCATCGTGTGTTAGAAGTGGATCAGATGCCTAGGGTTCTGAACGAGGAAGTGGTGGAATCGGCAATTAACTTGAAACTGTCTTCGACGCAACAGCATGTACTAGCACAAGATGTAACAAGGGAGGAGATTAAGCATGCTATGTTTAATTTGAAGAACAACAAAGCCCTTGGTCCAGATGGCTTTAACGCAGGTTTCTTCAAAAGAATGTGGCACATAGTTGGGGAAGATGTAATCAACGCTGTTAGCTCCTTCTTTCGGACTCGTAGAATGCTTAAAGAAATGAATACGACATCCATTTCCCTTATTCCTAAAGTTGCTAATCCTACGAGGTTGATAGATTTTCGTCCTATATCTTGCTGCAATACAATTTACAAATGCATCGCTAAGATTCTAGCTGGGAGAATCAAAGCTATTTTGCCATCCTTAGTAGGTCCGTATCAGACCGCTTTTATCTCAAGATGAAGAATCAGAGACAACATTCTTTTGTCTCAGGAACTAATGAAAGGCTATCATAAATCTACGAGACCTGCTCGTTGTGCTATGAAAGTTGATCTGATGAAGGTTTATGACTCAGTGTGGTGGGATTTCATTGACGCTACATCAACATTTATGAATCCTTGCCACATTTGGAAACTATGTTGCAGCAAGATCTTTGTAGAACTAGGAGATTACCAAAACAAACTGCCACATCCTTTTAGGAAAAGAATCCTAGCCAAATAGAAAGTTCACAAGTCAAAAGGAAGTAAATAACAAAAGTTGTACAGCCTATGTTGACCAGTATTTTGATGCCTTCCCAAACACCTATTGACCATAAATTTTAACCCAAGGTAAAAACACATGTCAGGAGACTCCATGTAAAATTTCAGCGCAATCCAACGGTCGGATTGAGAATGATGACTGTTGCTGTAAAACTAGATAGTTGCATATTTTACGTCAAAATCCAAATTTGACCCTGCATGGATCGTATCATTAGGGCAAGTTTCCATTGTGTGATGCTCTTATCTGATCTATTTTGACTTTCTAGGATCATATTTTAATTTTGATTGTGGGTTGCGTGACCACGTGATCATGAAGTTCGCATCTCGAATGCATCCCTAGGTAAAAAACCATCATGAAAAACCCAAAGCTGAACCATATATAGAACAATATCAACAACAAATCTCAAACATATAACCGAATGCTTACTATGAGTAATCCAAGGTTGAACCTTTACCGTATCAAGAAGGGAAAAAAATTTACATAACTGATTCAAGGCTTATTTATAGTCTTCTATGCAGCTCATTAATCCTAGAAACTAAAGGAAAGGTAGTTACCCATGTTGTTCCCAAGTTGTAGTAAGATCAAACAAAGGAAGATTAAAAATATTAAAGGTAGCACTAACACCATACTCACTAGACAAATCAACTTTATAAGCATTATCATTTATCTTTTCAATGATCTGAAAAGGCCCATCTCCTCGTGGTTGTAATTTGGACTTCCTCTAGGCTATAAAACTTTCCTTACACATATACACCCAAACCCAATCACATTACTGGAATAAAACTTGTTTGTGCCTTCTTTTGGCTTTAGTGACATACACAAGGTTTCTCTTTTCAATTTGTTGTCACTCTCATAGAGTGTCCTCACCACCCGTGTTTTATGATTACCATCTAAACTAACCCTTTCACCATCAGGTAAAGAAATAAAATCCATGGGAATTAAAGGGGTAAATCCATATACAATTTCAAATGGTGAAAATTTTGTAGTAGAATGCACACTACGATTATATGCAATTGACATTTGTTTAGTATCCTTCACTTCACCACATTCATTCAATCATTGCAATCTATAAGGCCTAGGATACTTAATACAACTCAGATTCAATATCCTCACAAGAGTATCCCTAGCTACAGTAGCACAACTACGTTCATCAATTATCATGCTACATACTTGGTTTTTGATGTGGCTTCGAGTGTGAAATATGTTTCCCATTGTGATCGACATCATCTTCTTTTATTTTCATGTTCAGCGCACACCTTTTAACCAAGGCTTCCCCTACAACAGGATATGTAATCTTCTCATCACTACAATCCTTCAAAGATGACATGTCTTCACTTTCAGATCTGTCACTTTCATATTCAACCTCCCCATTACCTCTTCGATTTGGACATTGAGATGCAATGTGCCCCTTCCGTAAACATTTAATATCTCTGTGATGAGTAGGCTTAGATTCAAATTTACCTTTTCTATTTGTATGAACGCCCTTTTTAGCCTTAAGTGGTTTGGCCTTTGCATGAATATAAGGCTTTGGTTGGACAACCCTCTCTCTCTTCCGATTTGGCTTTTGTATTGAGGAAGATGAAGCTGAATTGGTCTGAAATTGTCTGTTGCCCTCCTCTGTATTTGCTTCTCCACCTTTATTGCCATATGGACCATGTCCACCAATTCCACATAATGTTGTAATTCCTCAACATTTGCAATATTCCTATTTAGCCCATTAAGAAATCTAGGCATAATAGCTTCCTTAGAATCACATTGGCTTGAATCATTGCGATCTCCATCTGCTTGAAATACTCGTCCACGGACCTAGAACCCTGATTCAAACCCTTCAATTTCATATACAACTCTTTAGTAGTGGTTAGGCACAAATCGCATTTTCATCAACACTTTTATCTTCTCCCACGACTCTAACTCCAAATACATCTTGGGATCGTTTTACCTGAAAAGAATGTATTTTCAGTTTGATAGCATCCAAATCGCTATCTTCATCATGTCCCTCAAAGTTACAAAAATGTCCTTTTTGGCGGAGTTGACCCACAGTTCTATTCCTAAAATCCCTTCGGTTTCAACGCTGTCAAAAACCTTCCCTCTAACCTATGGTCTCATCCCCAAAATCATCAATGTCCTCCTCAAAATTCTCATAATCAGCCCACCTTGGCCTTTCGGCTCTACTGCCATTGTTTGGTGTCTGTTCAGCCCCAACCTTTCTCATATCTTGGGTAGTTATTCTAGCCTCGTCACCACATTTCTCCGCACCATGAAATTCATTCTTTCTACCCATCTTCGTCATGCATTTGAAACTTAAGTTCACCACCGTGTGTTGTTTTGATCTGGCATAATGGTACTTGCAAAATTGGTTAGTGGTATAAAACTTATCCTCACGTCGCTCCTATTTCACTCAAACTTAGGTCCCTGCCCTGGTCTCACCCTCTCGGTTCTTGCGGAACTGAAATCACACCAAATAGAACCAACTCAGCAAAACAATCCAAATAGATAAATATGAATGAAACTGAAGACTCGAATGAAAACAAGAATGAAGTCCGAATACATTACATATGTTGTAAAAATAATGCAAGAAATGAAAACAACATAAATAATATGAGTTTCAAGAGTCAACGTAAAAACAAACTTGTTTACGACAAGTCCCAATTTGGAACCTAATGTCAATGATATCCAATTGAGCTAAAATTTGAGATATAGTGCAAATTAAACCCAAGTAGACAGAATTTGAAATTTGAGCAATTTACTATAAGGTTTCATATACTGATGCAAAAACATTTTGAATCAGACCTGATTAGACCTGTATTTGAAAACCTAAGCAAACGATATCCAATTGATCCCAAAATTAATATATAGTGTGATTAGGACTCCAGTAATTAGAGTATGAAATTTGAGCTAATTCTGGGTTGATTTGATCCAATTTCCCCCTGTTTAGTTTTCTGCGGCAGAAGCAAATAATTGTGTTTCGATCGACTTTTTTTCTTTTAGTAATGTCAAATGGAGTTGTATATTTTCATATTTGAAACTTTCTTTCTTCCTTTTAGTATCTCGGATCACTCTCCTATGTTAGTGAAGATGGCGAGTTTGCCTAAAAGGAAGGTCCCATCAAGTTCAGTGATTTTTAGGTTAATCATCCTTTTTTTCCCTTGATTGTCGAGGATTTAGGTAAGGAGGTCACAAACTTGCTATATTTATTTTGTGTAATAAGTTGATGTCAAGCGGGTATTGAGAGACTTTAATAAGAATTATTTTGCTAAGATTACGGATAGGGTGTTAGTGGCTAAGAGGGCGATGAAAAACGTTCAATGTTTGATGCAAAGAAATCCTTTGGATTTTAGAGATACATAGAGCTGAACCTATTTTAGTTAAAGAAATCCTTAGGTAAACGTCTTGGCTACAATCGTTGAATTTGGGGGATAAGAATTCAAAATTCTTTTTTAACTCAATGAAAAGTCATCACAGCCAATACAAGATCATTTCTATTTTTGTTTTTTGATAAGTTAAAGGAAAGTACATGATGTGCATCATGGGAATTATAATCCATCTTGTAAAGCTAAAACTAATATGCAAGAGGATTCAGATGGTCCAATGACAAGAGCGAGAGCAAAGCAACTGCAAAGGACCTTGACGAGTCAAATTGGAATGATTGAAGCTGCGTCGGAGTTAAAAATTAGCAATCAGTTTGAAATTGGTTCAAGGATGTTTATTTGCCTACAATTGGAACTTGGATATGAGAAAAGCTCTTAATGGTTCTTTTGATGCTGGGCTACTTGAATTTGGGTTGATATGCAAATAAGTGAAGGAATTGATGCTGTTTATGGTCAGAACAACAAATGAATTTGAACCTGAATTTGAAGTCATCCATTGCATGTGAAAACAAGACTAATCTAGGTGGATTTCAAGTTCAGAACATGTTCTTTCTAGATTGTCCAACCATGATTGCATTGGACTTTTGTGTAAGAAGATATGGTTGTTTTAAATTTGGTCTGTTTATGTTAGAAAGGTCAAAACACGTGTGCTAGTTAATTTGTCTAGGTTAGTTTGTCAAAGTCTATTTTTTTGGGCTTGACTTCTGCCATGTTGAATTTTTCCTAACTTTGGAGGGATGTTCCAGTTATAAATATACTATCAGAATATGTAATAAAGGACTTTTGGCCAATATTTGAAACTTAATTCACAGAATTATGAGTTGTTCTTCCAAATTGATTTTGTAAAGAACTCTACCTGACTTATCACTCTTCAATCACAAAGAGTGTGGCGTTGAAATCCTAGATTGATCTTTGTGGCGTCCAGATCGACTTATCAAAGTATCATTCTAGTCTATCCCCCATCTTATTTACCTTAAAATCACTATAATCCAGCCTAAACACCAAAAGAAAGACAACACAACCAGACCCATCCATTTTTGTCAGATTCATTGTTGTCGATTTTCGAATCATTCACCGCACATCATCTGGTATCAGAGCATCAGTTGCGATCTAAGGCGGGAGCCAAAAATAGAAGAAAGGCTTGCTGGAATTAAGGTTGATAAACTTAATTATGGCTGGAGATAAAGAAGATTTGCCAAGAGGGTTAAGTTGGCAACAGGCACAGGTTGTTATATGGGCTTACAACGATCTCATGCTGAGATTCGGGATGAAATGACTGGAATTCGTGAACAGTTGAATACCCTTATGCAAATGATGCAAAGAAATAATTTGCAACCCCAACAGAGGCAAGCACTTAGGGTGCCACGAAATGATATTATAGAAGCTGATGAAGATCCAAATGGGGATGATGAGGCCGACGATAGGGGCAGACCAAGAAGGCAGAATTATAATCCTCCTAATGGTCTCAAACTTAAGATTCCATCGTTTAGAGGAAGTAGTTCACCCGAGGAATACTTGGGGTGGATTCAGAAGGTTGAAATGGTGTTCGAATGGTATGAATATTTTGAAGAAAGGAAGTGCAACGTGGCAGCACTTGAGTTTACGAATTATGCTCTTTTATGGTGGGAAAACTTAAAGATTCAGAGGAGAAGAGATGGAGAAGAGGAGATTACAACGTGGGCAATAATGAAAAGAGTGATGAAGAAGAGATTTGTTCCTAATTACTATAAACAGGAGCTATACATCAGACTTCAGACTTTGTGACAAGGATCTTTGAGCGTGGAAGAGTATGTGAAAGAGTTTGAGTTGCTGCTGATTCGATGTGAATTGATGGAACCCCAGGAGCAAACAATAGCTAGATTTTTTGGAGGGTTGAGGAAGGATATAGCTAATGTTGTTAAATTACAGCCGTACATCTTCCTTGAGGAAGTTATAAAGCTTGCAACTCGAGTAGAGAGGCAGCAGAAACGAGGAGGTGTCCGAACTCGTGTAACTACGTCAAGCACAACAAGGACTGTTTCTACACCTACACGAACATGGAGCACACCTAAAAAAGATGAGAAGGTGGAGTTTACTAAGGGGAATACCAGTTCTGATTCTTTGAAGGGAAAAGAGAAGGTGATAGAACCTCAAAATCCTAAGAGGTCTCGGGACATCAAGTGCTTAGGACATTGCTTCAGAATGTTCAAATAAAAGGGTGATGATTTTGCATGGGGATCATGGAGAGCTGATCAGTGGAGATGAAGTTGAAACTGAAGATGAAGATGAAGATGAGGTACAAGTGGCTGAACAAGAAGAGGATTTCAAACCAGTGAAGGGAGATTTGTTGGTTGTGCAATGGGTTCTGAATGCACAAATTGACGTTAGTGATGAGCAACGCGAGAACATCTTTCATACTCGATGTCAAATTTGAGATAAGGTGTGCGGGATGATTATTGACAATGGAAGTTGCACTAACGTTGCATCAACTACCTTGGTGGAGAAATTGGGTTTAACTACCCTTCGACATCCCAGGCCGTACAGTTTGCGATGGCTGAATGAGATTGGGGAGATTCGGGTGACAAAGCAAGTTCGTGTACCTTTTTCCATTAAAACCTATCATGACGAGGTTTTGTGTGACGTTGCACCAATGTCAGCTAGCCATTTGTTGCTGGGTTATCCATGGCAGTTTGATATGGATGTGACCTATAATGGACGAAAGAACACTTATTCTTTTATGCTGAATGGAAAGAAGGTGAACTTGTTACCATTGAGTTCTCAACAGGTTAGAGAGGATCAGATACGAAGCCAACAAAAGGAGGTGAAATCACGTAAGGGGTTGTTGTTAGCCAAAAAAAGGATACATCAAACAAGCATTAGCTTCAGCGGGGGCTATTTTCATGATCTGGGCAAAGCAATTACTACAAGTAGAAGGATTGGACTTACCAATACAGAGTAAAGAATTGCTTGAAGAATTTAAAGATGTGCTTCCATATGAATTACCTAAAGGGTTACCACCTATTCGCGGAATTGAGCATCAAATTGATTTGGTGCCGGGAGCTTCACTTCCTAACAGACCCGGCAGTACGGATGTAATCCAGAGGAAGCAAACGAGATTCAAAGGCAAGTTGGTGAGCTCTTAGAGAAGGGCTATGTGCGAGAATCACTTAGTCCATGTTCCGTACCTACTTTGCTTGTACCAAAGAAAGATGGTACCATGAGGATGTGTATGGACAGTCGCGCTATCAACAAAATAACAGTTAAGTATCGATTTCCTATATCCAGACTTGATGATTTGCATGGTGCTGCATTGTTTTCTAAAGTCGATTTGATGAGTGGTTATCACCAAATTACAATGAAAGAAGGAGATGAATGGAAAACAGCATTTAAAACTAAACAGGGGTTATATGAATGGATGGTAATGTCGTTTGGGTTATCTAATGCGCCTAGTACATTTATGAGGCTTATGAATCATGTTTTGAGGAAGTATATAGGGCTGTTTGTTGTAGTATATTTTGACGATATCCTGGTGTATAGCAAGACCTTTGATGATCATATGAAGCATCTTAGAGTTGTGTTTGAAACTTTGCGAGATTCTAAGTTGTATGGGAAACTCACAAAGTGTTACTTCTGTAAAGAAAATGTCGTGTTTCTTGGGTATATTATCTCTAGCAGGGGAGTTAAGGTTGATGAGAAGAAAATTGAGGCAATTCGAGACTAGCCAAAACCTGCTAGTATCGCTGATGTGAGGAGTTTCCATGGTTTAGCTTCTTTTTACAGGCGATTTGTGAAAGACTTCGGCTCTATTGTTGCTCTTATGACAGAATGCTTGAAAAAAAAGGAATGAGTTTAGATGTAGTGAAGATGCGCAGAAAGCTTTTGAGCTAATTAAGAAAAAGTTGTGTACTGCTCCAGTTTTAGCACTTCTAGACTTTGCTAAAACATTCGAAATAGAGTGCGATGCTTCCGGAGTTGGAATTGGGGCTGTCTTGCTGCAAGAAAGGAGGCCGATTGCATTCTTCAGTGAAAAGTTAAATGGAGCACGTTTGAACTACTCTATTTACGACAAGGAGTTCTATGCTTTGATTCGGGCTCTAGAGGTATGGCAGCACTACTTGTTGCCTAAAGAAAGGGAAAGTTAATGTGATTGCTGATGCTCTTTCTAGGAGGTTTGCAGTGATGTCTCTGTTGAATGCAAAGCTGATGGGTTTTGAACAAGTGAATGTGCAAAGGGAGCTTGTGATGGGTTCTTTATGCATGTAGGTTACTTGTTCAAAATGGGCAGAATGTGTATTCCTTCAGGATCGTTACAGGAGTTGCTTGTGCGAGAGGCTCATGGTGGTGGTCTTAGTGGTCATTTTGGGGAGAAGAAGACTTATGAGCTGCTGAAAGAACATTTCTTTTAGCCTAGCATGTTACGGGATGTGCATGAGGTGATTGAGAGATGTGCTATTTGCAAGAAAGCTAAGGGTAAAGAGAACGCATATGGACTGTATATGCCACTGCCTATTCCAGAGCAACCATGGATGGATGTTAGCATGGACTTTGTACTTGGGTTACCAAGAACACAGCGTGGAAAGGATTCAATAATGGTCATGGTTGATCGATTCTCCAAAATGTCTCATTTCATTCCTTGTAACAAAACTGACGATGCAGTACATATTCCTGATTTGTTCTTTCAAGAGATTGTTCGTTTGCATGGAGTTCCTAAAGCATTGTCTTTAATCGTGATACAAAGTTCTTAAGCCACTTTTGGAAGACTCTTTGGAGGAAGCTTGGAACGAAGTTACTTTTTAGTACGCCATGTCATCCACAAACTGATGGACAAACTGAGGTAGTAAATCGAACTTTATCTTCTTTGTTACGAGCTGTTATACATAAGAATTTGAATTTTTCGAATCATTCACGGCACATCAATAAACGAGATGGTACGGCTCCATGGGATTCTGGTGTCCATTGTATCGGATCGAGATCCCAGGTTCACCTCTCGACTTTGGCCGAGCATACAACATGCCTTGGTGACAAGATTGGACATGAGCACTGCGTTTCACCCTCAAATGGATGGCCAATCAGAAAAAGTCATCCCAATCTTGGAAGATCTATTACGGGCATGTGTGTTAGAATTTGAAGGAAACTAGGAGGAGCACATGGCATTGGTGGAGTTCACGTATAACAATAGTCACCAAGCCACAATAGGGATGGCCCCGAATGAAGCCTTGTATGGCAGGAGGAGGTGCAGGACTCCTTTATGTTGGGAGGAAATTGGGGACCGGAAGTTATATGGCGCGGAGTTGGTCCAAGTCACCACGAAGAGAGTGAGGACTATCAGGGATGTGAGGAGAAGTATGCTGATGTGAGGAGAAGACCTCTTGAGTGAGGAGAAGACCTCTTGAGTTCAGTACGAGGGACCAGGTGTTCCTGAAGGTAGCCCCATGGAAGAACATGTCACGGTTTGGATTGAATGGGAAGTTAACTCCCTGCTTCATCGGACCCTTCAGAATCTTACAGCGAGTGGGGCCCGTAGCCTACGAAGTGGACTTGCCCCCATAGTTAGCCAAGGTCCATGATGTGTTCCATGTCTCCTTGTTAAGGAAGGTTGACGTGGACCCCGCCCGAATCCTACCCCAAGTTCCAGTAGAAGTCAAGGAAGACTTAACACTGGAATTGAGACCCATAAGGATACTAGATCAGGAAGTGAAGGAGCTACGGAGTGACGTAGTTTTTGTTTTTTTAAAAAAATTAATTAACTTAAGGAGCTGGGAGGGAGGGGTAAAACCGGTTTTAGAGAGACCAAAACAAGGATAAGAACACATCTAAACCACCCCCAAACAACCCACCTCATTTAATGGGGAGTATAAATACAAGGAGGAGAGAGAGGATGACCCATCTTCTTCCCAAAGTTGTCTCCAAAGATGCATGTCGCTCTTCCCTTCCTCTTTCCCAACAGAAACCTAAACCAAACCAGTAGAGAGTGCCTTGTGAACGTCTGAGGGAAAGATGAGACCTTGAGAGAAGATTGGACGTCTGCCTAGAGGGAAAGGAAAATGGGGCTAGAAAATATGAGAGGAAGGAGGAGGAGGAGAACCAACATGAGAAGAGAAAGAATAGTGTCAAACCTTCCTCAAACTTAGTTAGATTTGAAAGGTATGGGTCATGAAACTCCCTTCCTCTTCTCCTTAAGACCCAAAACCGGAAATGAAGAAGACCCTAAGAAAAATTGACCTAAGACCTAAGTCAGCTGTGAAGGAGACTGGAATTAATTAAGAGGATAAGGAAACACAAAGAAAAATAAATAAAATGGAAAAAGCAAATTATGGTAGAGAGCTGGCCTTAACTATAGGGTTGGCCAACATGCATATGTGTGTGTTCTGCTGGAATTATTGAAAGATTATGTGTTGAAATTGATGGTTTCAATGTGTGTCCTGCGGGAAATTGTTGAATGAGTATATGCTGAAATTGGTGGTTTCAATGTGTGTGTATTCTACTGGAACTTAGTGACAGTTGATATCTGGGGATTATTACTGACATGTGAGGTGTGTGTTCATGCCAAAATGTGAGTTGTTCGCAAATGAATTAACATTAGCTACAGAACCGTAATGGGCCATGCGAGTTAGCATTCGCTGCCGAAACTGAGTCATGTACAACGACTTAGCATTCGCTGTCGAATCGTGTGTTCTACAGTGAAATTGTGATTAGCTGCCGAAATTGTGTCGTCCGCATCGAATTAACATTTGCCGAAATCGAAGTTATCTGCAGTGAAATTGTGATTAGCTGCCGAAATTGTGTTGTCCGCAGTGAATTGGCATTCACTGCCGAATGGCGTGTTCTGTAGCGAATTTGTGATTCGCTGCCGAAACTGAGTTTCTGTGGCGAAATAACAATCGCTGTCGAATTTGGTGTTCAGCAACAGAACTCTTGTTCTTTCACCTTGCGATGGTACTTCGAATAAAGCTAATTCTCAAACTCTGTCTTGAAGTCGCTCCAAGTTAGTGTCTCGATTGCACGCCTCAGCTGAACTGTTTCCCACCATGTCATGGCCCTATTAGACAGTAACTGGGTTGCACAATTTACCCCTAAACCCTTGGGTATGCTTATTTGAATCATGATCTTTTTTACTTTCCTAATCCATCTTCCAGCTATCTCTGCATCTTGTTCCCCCATATACGGTTCACAGCCCATTTCCCTCATTCTCGCACCAAGCGGTCAATTTATCAGCGAAAACTGATTCGCTGCAGACAACTTAGTTTCGGCAGCGAATGTTAATTCGCTGCAGCCGACATAGTTTCGGCAGCGAATCACAATTTCACTGCTGAACCCCCAATTCGACAGCGAATGTTCATTCGCTGTAGAAACTCAGTTTCGACAGCGAATCACAAATTCAATGCAGAACACGCCATTCGGCAGTGAATGCCAATTCGCTATGGACGACATAGTTTCGGCAGTGAATCACAATTTTGCCGCATAACACACGATTCGACAGCGAATGTTAATTCGCTGCTGACAACACAGCTTCTGCAGCGAATGCCAATTCATTACGGACAACACAATTTTGATAGTGAATCACAATTTCACTGCAGAACACACGATTCGACGAATAATGTTAATTCGCCTGCATAACACACTTCGCAACGAAATCATAATTTTGCTAGAGACATCTCAGTTTTGGCAGCGAATGTAATTCTCTTCAGCCGACACAGTTTCGGCAGCGAATCAAAAATTTCGCTGCTGAACACCCAATTCGGCAACAAATGTTAATTCACTGCAAACAACTCACATTTTGGCATGAACACACACCTCACATGCTGTAACAATCCCAGCATATCAACTGTCACTAAGTTCCAGTAGAACACACTCACACCTTGAAACCACCAATTTCAGCATATACTTATTCAACAATTTCAGCACACATTGAAACCATCAATTTCAGCACAATCTTTCAATAATTCCATCAGAACACACACACATGCATGCAAGCCAACCCTATAGTTACGGCCGGCTCTCTACCATAATTTGTTATTTCCATTTTATTTATTTTTCTTTGTTAGATGTTCTTGGAATTTGGCCTGATTTTGTTTGTGTTTCCTTATCCTCTTAGTTAATTGCAGTCTCCTTCACAGCTAGCTTAGGTCTTAGGTCAATTTTTCTTAGGGTCTTCTTCATTTCCGGTTTTGTGTCTTAAGGAGAAGAGGAAGGGAGTTTCATGACCAATACCTTTTGAATCTAACTAAGTTTGAGGAAGGTTTGACACTATTCTTTCTCTTCTCTCTGGTTTCTCCTCCTCCTCCTTCCTCTCATGTTTTCTAGCCCCTTTTTCCTTTCCCTATAGGCAGCTGTCCAATCTTCTCTCAAGGTCTCATCTTTCCCTCACACGTTCACAAGGCACTTCTACTGGTTTGGTTTAGGTTTTGTTGGGGAAAGAGGAAGGGAAGAGCGACATGCAGCTGCTGGAGACAACTTTGGGAAGAAGATGGGTCATCCTCTCTCTCCTCGTATTTATACTCCCCATTAAATGAGGTGGGTTGTTTGGGGTTGGTTTAGATGTGTTCTTATCCTTGTTTTGGTCTGTCTAAAACTGGTTTTACCCCTTCCTCCCAGCTTCTTAAGTGAATTAATTTTTTAAAAAAAAAAAGCGTATGTCGCTTGCCGATGCAAAAATCGATAGCAAAAATCGAGTTATCAATTATATATATATATATATATATATATATATATATATATATATATATATATTCTTTTGGGTGTTTACATTTCAACTTCTAAAATTTTCAATTTTAGCATTTGAGAGTGATTCGTGCATTCTTCAGTTCTTGAACAAATTGAATCTTTCAAAGATTAACTGGCTTCGTGGCGTCATTCTACTTCATTCCAATAGTGTTGGTGCTTGGGGCAGGTTTCCATCGTTTCACACTCCTATCAGACCTATTTCGGCTTTCCAGGATGAAATCTCAATCTTAATTGTGGGTTGTGTGACAATTAGAGTCATTGCACAGATTCCAAAAGTGTTTCAACAAAGCAATCTTGAACAAGATCATTTCTATGTATGATGAATCTGGGATGTGTTTTACCAATGCTAAGGAGGGTTAAGGATACTATTGTGAGGTACTTTGAGAAGCTTTTGGGGGTTCCTGATTTGATTCAGGTTTTGATATATCTATTCTTAGTGGGACTCTTCCTCGTAGATTATCTCCCTCTCAAAGCATGTCCCTTGTAAGCGATGATGAAATTCAGAAGTTCCTTTTCTCTCATAAGGATAAAAGGCTCCCAGTCCAGATGGATTCAGTGTGGATTTCTTTAAGAAAGCATGGAGTATTGTTAGCTTGGACACTATTAATACTATCTGGTCTTTCTTCATTTCAGTTCAGCTTCTTAAGCAAGTAAACGCTACAACTATAACATTAGTCCCTAAAGTTCCTAACCCATCCATGATTGAGGACTTTCGGGCCTATCTCATGTTGCAATACCATTTACATGAGATAGGCCCAAAAGTTCTTCCAGATTTGATTGGGCCTTTTTAATTAGCGTTTCTTGAGGGGAGAAATATTAGTGATAATATTTCACTCTCACAAGAGCTTCTTCATAATTATCATCAAAATGGGGGGCCTTCTAAGTGCTCTTTGAAGGTGGATCTGATGAAAGCTTATGATTTTGTGAGGTGGGATTTCTTATTAGCTATTCTTTAGCTCTTCTCATGATTTTTTTATCCCCGTGGACCGAATCATCACAATCCAAATGACCTTGAATTTAATATATAGTATTAGCATACCCAGAAAACAACAAATCTCAGTTTATAGGTCATTCTATTATGTCTAGGTACCCAAACCCCGTGTATGATCAGTTTGCGGTAAAATTAAACCTCCAATTAAAACCTCAAGAAACCGATATCAAAATAAGCCCAAATTTAATATACGGTGCGATCTCATTCCCAATACACAGAATATGAAGTTTAAATTGATTCTAAGGTGGTTTACTTATGGTTCACTGAGAGTAGTGTTTCTACGGCAGAATTGAACCTCGTGCAAACAGTATCATAATAAGCCTAAATTTTACATATGATGCGATCTCACCCCCAAAAGATTAAATATGAAGTTTCAATTGATTTCCAGGTGGTTTGCTTATGGTTCACTAAGAGTTGTGTTTCTGCAGCAAAAATTGAATGATCCTTCAAATTCCAACCCTTTTTTTTTTGCTTAGATGACGCAAACACGAAGAACAAGAAGATGGACCCAAACACTGAAAAACTTAAATGAACACTAAAAAAACAAAAATAACAGAAGGACATGACCTTGTTTTGGAGCTTAGCTCTGATACCAACTGATGCGAAACTCGTGATCACGTGGTCCTACAATCAAGATTGAGATCTGATCCCGGAAAGCCAAAATAGATCTGATAGGAGTGTGACACAATGGAAACCTGCCCTAAGGCACCAACACTATTGGATTGAGTAGAATGACGCCACGAAGCCAGTTAATCTTCGATAAGTCAGATTCAATTCGTTTAAGAACCAAGAATGCAAGAATCACTCACACGTTAAAACTGAAAAATTCAGAAGTGATTATCATCAAAGCTGCTGAAATTTTGGCTTACATGAGTTTAAATAGTTCTTGAAAAATTAACCCTAATGCCCTTATATGGACTTATATGAGGTCCACTCAAACCACCCAAAACCCTAAACTAAAAGCCCATCCCGATCCAAACAAGCCTTGGATCCTAGTTCAAAACAAAGTTTTAATTAAGCCCAAACACGAAAGAAAATAATAAAAATAGCTAATCTGTCATTAAATACCACTAGCTTTTCTTTCCTTATGTAGCTAGGATGAATAAGGAATCCTTATAAGAAAAGGATTCTGAAACATTAATGAATCCCTACTACACTTGGAGATTGTACTGCAACTCATTAAAGATCCTAGTGGAACTAGGAAATTCCCAAAACCAGCTGCCACATCCTTGTAGAAAAAGAATCCTAACCAAATAGGAAGTCCACAAGTCAAATGGAAGTAAATTCCGAACACAAGTTCTACATCCTCTCATTCAAAAGAACTTAAAGAATTGGGAAGATTGTTTGCCATTTATAGGGTTTGCATATAATCGTAGTGTGCACTCTACTACTGAATTTTCACCATTTGAAATTGTGTATGGATTTAACCCTTTTAACTCCAATGGATTTGATTTCTTTGTCTGTTGATGAAAGCGTTAGTTTCGATGGTAATCGTAAAGCACAGGTGGTGAAGACACGCCATGAGAGTGTGTGGCAACATATTGAAAAGAGGAATCGTGTGTATGCACCAAAAGCTAATAAGGGGCGCAAACATTTTGTCTTTCAGAGCGACGATTGGGTTTGGGTGCATATGCGGAAGGAGATATTTCCGACCCATAGAAAATCAAAGCTACAACCACGAGGAGATGGGCCTTTTCAGATCCTTAAGAGGATCAATGACAAAGCATATAAAGTTGATTTGCCAGGTGAATATGGTGGTAGTGCTATCTTTAATGTTTCTGATCTTACTCTGTTTGATGTAGGTGATGATTCGAGGTCAAATAATTTTGAAGGGAAAGGGGATGATGCGGATCAGCCCAACACCAAGCGTAATCATGCCAACGACCCATTGAAGGTGCCAATTGGGCTAATCACAAGAGCTAGGACAAAGAAGCTTAAAAAAGCATTGAATAAGGTTGTTTAGAACATAGGGAGCAAAATTGATGCGAACCTCGTGATCACAAGGTCACGTAACCCACACGCAAAGACACCAATTCCCGAAAAGCCAAGTAAATCAGGTTTGATAGGAGTGTGGACTTATATGATGTCCACTTATAATTAAACCCAAATAATATAAATAAACCGTAAACTAAGAAGAAAATAATAATAACAATAATAAATCTGAATTTAATATCCTAAATATAATAAGATCAAATTTGTTGCCGTTTAGAAGTCCCATATAAGCTAGGAGAATCAAATCTGAAGGTAGAATTAATTCTGAAATCTTCTTTTCTTTTTTGTAGCTAGGATGAATAAGTAATCCTTGTAAGAAAAGGATTCTAAAACATTTATGAATCCTTACCACACATGGAAACTATGTTGCAGCCAGTTAAAGATTTTGGAGAATTAGGAGATTTCCAAAATAAGCTGCCACATCCTTTTAGGAAAAGAATCTTAGCCAAATAGGAAGTCCACAAGTCAAAATGAAGCAAATAACAAAATTCATATAGCTTCTGTTGACCCGTGTTTTGATGCCTTCCCGAACTCTGATTGACCTGAAATGTTAACCCAACATAGGAAAACATGTCACAAGACTCCATTTAAACTTTCAGCTCGATCTAACAGTCGGATTGAGAATTATGACTGTTGCCGTAAAACTGGATAGATGCACTTTTTACGTCAAAATCCGAATTTGTCCTTTCCTGGATCGTATCAAAAATGGACCTAGAGGGGCTTGGGACATTTGAGGAGCATGAAGGACAGCCTTTAATTCATCTAGTTTAGGTCTAAGGAGAGCCCAATTCGTGTGGAACAAGGGGTTGATGTATCCGCCCCCATACCAACCTTGTTATGCTTATTTTTTTTTTCCTAATGATACAAGGATAAAAATTCAGCAATTTATTCTCAAAATTAAATAAGGAAGTTGGCCATATCTTATTCCTAAAGAGAGGAGGACTATTTAATGCTTTTCCTAACTTAGGAAGGAAAGTAATTAATCAAGGACAAATGAGGAAATTTGTTTTCTTATTTGTTCAAGTTAAACAAGGAAATTCAAGTTAGTCAAGGACATTAAAGGGAGGCAGCAACACAAATTTTCCAAATTAGATTTTTCCTAGTTTATTTAGGACTTTTTAGGTGACAAATCTGATTCTATCATATTTAGGATGGTAAGTTTCGGATTTTTATTATTACTTATTTGGGTCAATTGTAAATGGGCTTCATATAAGTCTACCTAAGGGGGGTCCATTAGGGTTTCTTTAAGTCTAGAGTGAGTATAAATAAAGGCATAACCGGACGTAAACCGGTTGTTTTCCAACCCGTGATTGGGTTTGGGTGCACATGCGTAAGGAACGATTTCCTAACCAAAGGAAATCAAAATTACAGCCTCATGGTGATGGTCCATTTCAGGTTTTAGAGAGAATTAATGACAACGCATACAAAATTGACCTTCTAGGTGAGTATGGAGTTAGTGCTACCTTTAATGTTGTTGATCTTATGTTATTTGAAACAGATTTTGATTCAAGTTCAAATCCTTTCGAGGAGAGAGGGGATGATGTGGACCAGCCCAGAAACACCAGCAAGGACCCATTACATGTTCCAAATGGTCCAATGACTCAGTCCAAGACAAAGGCATTGAATGCATTGGTTTTGAACGTTTCAACCAAGTCAGAATTGAAAGGTCCATTAGAGTATCAAGAGGAGATCCTAGTACATCTTATCCATGTGCAAGAGGGGTCCAAGACTACCTTATTTGGGCCATGAGGTGAGGACAACGAAGGAAACAAAAGAATCCTTCTACAACTTGGAAACAACATGGGTGGCTACCTTTTCCTTTTGTTTCTAGGATTAAGGGGCTGCATGGAAGGCTATAAATAAGGCTTGAATTAGTTCTGTAACATTTTACTTCTCTTCTTCTCATGGCAGAATATGGATTTAATATTAGGGGCTATATTTTACTTTATTAACTACAACCCAAGGCTTGTTTGGGCTTAATTAATACTTTGTTTTCAGTTAGGATCCAAAGCTTGTTTGGATTAAGTTATGGGTTTTTTAATTTAGGGTTTTGGGTCGGTTTTGAGTGGATCTCATATAAGTCCACATAAGGGGTCCATTAGGGTTAATTTTTCAAGAACTGTTTAAACTCATGTAAGCCAAAATTTCAGCAGTTTTGATGATTATTACTTCTGAATTTTTGAGTTTTAATGTGTGAGAGTGATTCTTGCATTCTTCAGTTCTTGAACGAATTGAATCTTACTTATCGAAGATTAACTTGCTTCGTGGTGTCATTCTACTAAATCCAATAGTGTTAGTGTCTTGGGGCAGGTTTTCATTGTGTCACACTCATATCCGACCTATTTCGGCTTTCCGGGATCAGATCTCAATCTTGATTGAACTAGGAACCCTAATCGTTGAACTAGGAACCCTAATGGACCCAAAACTTGTGGGCTAATTTCTATCCACTTACAATAAACCCAAAGTATGTTAACTAAGCCCAAACATAAAGAAAATAATAATAAAAAAAAAACAAATGATGTGAACCTTGTGATCACGTGGTCACACAGACCCACGCAAAGACACCAATTCCTGAAAGCCAAGTAAATCAGGTTTAATAGGAGTGTGACACAAAAATAACTTGTACCTAGGCATCAGTACCGATACGATCCAGGCAAGGTCAAATTCAGATTTTGACGTAAAAGTGCTCCTACCAGTTTTACGGCAACAGTAATAATTCTCAATTCGATCATTGGATCAAGCTGAAATTTTACATGAAGTCTCCTGACATGTTTTTCTATCTTGGGTTAAAATTTTAGATCAATCAGAGTTCGGTAAGGCATTGCAATACGGGTGAACAGAGGCTGTATGAATTTTGTTATTTACTTCATTTTGACTTGTGGACTTCCTATTTGCCTAGGATTCTTTTTCTAAAAGGATGTGGCAGCTTATTTTGGAAATCTCCTAATTCTCCAAAGATCTTTAACTGGCTGCAACATAGTTTCCATGTGTTGCAAGGATTCATAAATGTTCAAAATCCTTTTCTTACAAGGATTCCTTATTCATCCTAGCTACAAAAAAGAAAAGTATGATAATTTTCCTAGTCTATTTGGGACTTCTTAATGGTGAAAAATTTGATTCTAGCATATTTAGGATGGTAATTTTTGGATTTTTATTATTTTCATTATTTTCTTCTTAGTCTTTGGGTTATTATTACTTATTTGGATCAATTGTACGTGGGCTTAATATAAGTCCACCTAAGGGGGGTCCATTAGGGTTTATTTAAGTCTAGAGTTAGTATAAATAAAGGCATAACCAAACATATAAGTCAGACAATTCAGATTAATAAAACTTTTTGTTTGCCGCACTTTGTGTGTGTGTTAGCGAGATAATCTCCCTTCCATGGTTCTTTAAAGAACTGAAAACCGACTTATCGAAGAACAACTGTCTTCGTGGCATCATCCTTATACTTCTCGTTCACGAATCAATATTCATTGGGTGGGGGTCTCCGTTTTCAATAGTGTTGGGGCCTTGGTACAAATTATCTTTGTGTCACACTCCTATCAAACCTGATTTACTTGGCTTTTTGGCAATTGGTGTCTTTGTGTGTGGGTTGCGTGACCACGTGATCACGAGGTTCGCATCATTTGGTATTAGAGCTTGGCTCCATTAATCAGGTTATAACCTTCTAAAATTTTCATTTCTTGTTGTTTCCGCAAAAATTCCTTAGTGTCTAATTTTTTCTTCTCCTTGATTTTGCAGCATATATAAAAAAAATTAGCTATTTCATTATGTTATTGCTCAAAATATATTACTAGTATAAAAAAAAAGAGAAAAGAGAAAAGAAAAAAAATTGTTCAAAAAGACGTTTATTCGATTCTATCGCAGAAAACTAAACAAGAGAATACTGGATCAAATCAACTCAGAATTAGCTCAAATTAGATACTCTAATTACTGGGTTCCTACTCGCACCAAATATAAAATTTTGTTTTAATTGGATATCGTTTGCTTTGGGTTTCAAATTCGGGTCTAATCAGGTTTGATTCATACAGCCTTTCTTAACCCGTGTTTCGATGCCTTCCCGAACTCCGATTGACCCAAAATAAGCTGTCACATCTTTTAGAAAAAGAATCCTAGCCAAATAGGAAGTCCACAAGTCAAAAGGAAGTAAATAACAAAATTCGTACAGGCTCTATTAACCCGTATTGCAATTCGTAATGCCTTACTGAACTCCAATTGATTTGAAATTTTAACCCAAGATAGAAAAATATGTCAGGAGACTCTATGTAAAATTTCAGCTTGATCTAACAATCTAATTGAGAATTATGACTATTGCAGGAAACCCGGATACTTGCACATTTTAGATAAAAATCTAAATTTGACCTTGCTTGGATCGTATCAACAAATATGACACATAAACTTAAGTGGATGCACCTAATTAAAAAAAAAAAACCTAATATATATAATTTTTCTAGTTGCACATGAATGAAATTTCCAACCTAAAAACACTAGGATCTTTGTTGCCACCTTTAGATATTAATTGTTTGTCTTTGTTAACTTTCCAAAAAGGTAGATATTAATTTTTGAGGTTACCCACTGTTTAGTTTCTTTGTTTGTTTAAGATAATTAATTATAGTTTTAGCGAATCCTTTTAAAACATGAGAACCCTTATTGCCTTACTTGTAGGATTAGAAAACTTGATGCGAACCTTTCAAACATGTTGTCAAGCAACTCACATGCAAAGACACCAATAATTATCTTAAACAAATAAAGAAAAGCCAAGCAAATCAGATTTGATAGGAGTGTGACACAAAGATAACTCGTATCTAGGCACCAGCACTATTAGAAACAAAAACCTCCACACGTTTGATTATGGCTTTATTTAAACTAGCTCTAGACTAAAGAAAGAAAACCCTAATGGACCTCTATTATGTGGACTTATATGAGGCTCATTTACAATCGACCCAAATAAGTAATAATAAACAAAGACTAAGAAGAAAATAATAAAAATGCAAAATTAATATCCTAGATATTCTAGAATCAAATTTGCCATCCTTAATATGTCTCAAACAGATTAGGAAATCTGATTTGAATGTGGAATTAATTCTAAAGTCTTCTTTCTTTGTTGTGCTTGATCTCTTTATTTTGCTTGGACAATTAATGAAGAAAATCTCTCTTTATACTTGCCAATTTAGTTTCCTACCTTGACTAGAAGAATCATTAATCAATCCTTTCTAGCTTAGAAAATCAGATCTGGCAACCCTTTGATCCAGACGAATTGGGCTTTTTTTGGACTTAGATTAGATGACTTAGAGGCCATCCTTCATGCTCCCTAGGCGTCCCAATGATGCGAACCTTGTGATCATGCAACCCACTATCAAGATTGAGATATGATTCTGAAAGCTGAAATAGGTCTGATAGGAGTGTGAAACAATAAAAACCTGCCGCAAGGCACCAACACTAATGAAATGAAGTAGAATGACGTCAAGAAGCCAGTTATCTTTGATAAGTCAGATTCAGTTCGCTCAGAATTGAAGAATGCAAGAATCACTCTCACACGTTCAAACTGAAAAATTCAGAAGTAATATTCATCAATGCCTGCCAAAATTTTGGTTACAAGAGTTTAAATAGTTCTTAAAAATTAACCCTAATGGATCTACTCTTGTGGGATGAACTGACCCACATATAAAACTGACCTAAAAATCCTTAATTGAAAAGCCCATAACTTGATCCAAACAAGCCTTGGATACTAGCTCAAAACAAAGTTTTAATTAAGCCTAAACATGAAAGAAAATAATAAAAATAATTAATCTGTCATTAAAAAGCACTAGCGCTTCTTTCCTTGTGTAGCTAGGATGAATAAGGAATCCTTATAAGAAAGGAATTCTGAAAGATTAATGAATCGTTGCCATCCTTGAAAATTATGTTTCAGCTCACTCTTGGAAATTCTGAAAACAAGCTGTAACATCCTTTTAGAAAAATAATCCTTGCCAAATAGAAAGTTCACATGTTAAAAGAAAGTAAATAACAAAATTCATACAGCCTGTTCTGAACTATATCGCAAGTTTTTTCCGAACTCTGATTCACCTAAAAATTTACCCCAACATAGACGAATACCTATAAAATCTTCTGGTAAAGTTTCAACTCGATCCAATGGTTGGATTTAGAGTTATGCTCAATATCATAAAACTGGATGGTAGAAAAGTTTACGCCAAAATCAGAATCTGACCTTGCTCGGGTCCTATCAGAAGGCTGAACCATATCACCCAAGCTCCTCTAAGTCTATTTTTCTTTGTATGTTCTAAACAAGCTCATTCAATGAAGCTACTTTGCCTTAGCTCTTGTAATTGAGCCATTTGTACCTCCAATAGGTCTTTGGCATGATTAAGTTTGGTGTTGGGCTGATTCTCATCATCCCCTCTCTTTTTAAAAGGATTCGACCTTGAATCATCAAAAAAGTACTCCCCCATTATGATCACCTTTAGAGTAAAACAAATATCGTTCTCTGGCTATGCTATGCTATACTGGAGGGATTTATTAGTCTTTGGGTAATGGCACTAAGCTTAATACACTTAGGAAATCCTACAATTGAAAATGACCTTCACTGGAACAAAGCTCTATTCAATCCACTGATAGAGAATGACCTTAAAAGGAAAAAACTCGATTCAATGTCGTTCTCCTGTTATACTTTTTCCTTTTTATTATATAAAAATTAAGGATATAGCGCCTGAAAACCTCTCATAGCAGGAGTTAAGTCTAAATCAGACAGAGACTGATGGTCCAGGGTTGCGACACCTGAACTTTTATTAATAAGCTCGGTGTTTAACTTTCGGATCTTTGTGTGGCAGAACGCCAAATATGGTAGGTTGCCACACCTGAAATCTTATTGATAAGCTCAAGGAAAGCCAGGTTTTAACTCAGATCTTAAAGAAAAAATAAATCTATGTTATATAATATGAGGAAGAATGCTAATTTTTTGTGTTGCGGGAATGCCAAATATTTGGCGGAATGGTTAGCGATTAAAAAATGTGGTTGATTCTTTTAACTCGGTTTTGTTTTGCTTTTTTTCTGATTTTTATTGCTTCTAGAGAGAGAGAGTGTGTGTGTGTGTGTGTAGATTGCGCTACTAAGTTGGTTCTATTAGGTGTTGGTTCAGTTTGACAAGAATTGCAAGAAGATGAGACGAGAGGTGTGAGCGTGTGAGGATATTAATAGTGTTTGAACTGACGTGATGATATTTTTTTACCACTAACCTATTTTTGCAAGTACTATATCATGTTAGATCAAAACAACACTCCACCCCGTCCCAAGTGAGAACTTAAGTTCCAAATGCAAGCCATGACGCAGATGATGGAGATGATGAATTTTGTGATGAGGAACATGTGTGATAGACTTGATAGGGTGGAGAGTCGTGGTAACGAGGCTGGTACAAGCACCCAAGACGTGAGGAAGGTTGAGGCTAAACCAAGAGCAAATAGTGGCAGTAGGAGCGAAAGGCCAAGGTGGGCTAATTATAAGGATTTTGAGGAGAACGTTGATGATATTGGTTATGGTGGTCTTGAGGATGAGGCCATAGGCCATCGAGAAGGTTTTCAGTAACCTAGAAACTGAAGGGATTGTAGGAATAGAACTAGGGGTCACTTCGGCCGAAGGGGAAATTTGCATAGTGTTGGAGGACATGATGATAGCTATTCGGAGGAAAAAAGATGGAAGATGATATACATTCAATGAGGCAACAGATTGGTGGGGTCGATTGAAGGAGATTCACTATGAGTAAAGAGTAGAAACTGAGGTTTCAAGTTTCAAATGTTTATGCTCATAATGCTTTTATGATGTTAGACAAAAAGCACTAGGCAGAATGACTTGCAAAGGTTTATAAAGAAACAAATAAAGAACGTGAAGAATGAAAAGCTTCAGTTCAGTGCCAAAGGCATAAAAAACAAAAGAGAGCAGTAGTGGTTATCATTCAAATATATACATGCAAGTGGATGGCAAGACATGTTTATTTGAAATTATTATCGGCTACTACATTTATACAATGTTGTTACAGGCAATTGCGTGCAAGAAAAGAACTCTAATGGCTGAAACAAAAGGCTAAGGAATTGTCTATCAAACCTATTTGTGATTTGAGTATGAATTATCTTACAGAGAGAGGGAATGATATAATCCGGGCAATGAAAACAGAATTAAATTAGGATTCTAATGTAAAATGTACAACTGTTCAGTTTCACAGCAATAGTTATAATTCTCAATCTGATGATTAGATCGGGCTGAAATTTTATGCGAAGTCTCCTGACATGTTTTCAAAACTTGGGTTATAATATCAGGTCAATCGGAGTTCGGTAAGGCATTGCAATACTGGTCAACAAAGGCTATATAAATTTTGTTATTTACTTCCTTTTTTACTTGTGACTTCCTATTTGGCTAGGATGCTTTTTCTACAAGGATGTAGCAACTTGTTTTGGAAATCTCCTAGTTCTACAAGGATAGCTTGTTTTGGGAATCTCCTAGTTCTACAAAGATCTTTAATGGGCTGCAATATAGTTTACAAGTGTGGTAAAGATTCATAAATGTTTCAAAATCCTTTTCTTACAAGGATTCCTTATTCCTCCTAGCTACAACAAGAAAAGAAGACTTCAGAATTAATTCTACCATCAGATCGGATTTCCTGGTTTATTTGGAACTTCTTAAGGGTGACAAATCTGATTCTAGCATTTTTAAAATAGTAATTTTTGGATTTTTATTATTTTCTTTTTATCTTTGGGTTATTATTACTTATTTGGGTCAATTGTAAGTGGACCTCATATAAGTCCACCTAAGGGGGGGTCCATTAGGGTTTATTTTAATTTGGAGTCAATATAAACAAGGGCATAATCAGACATGTAAGGTTACGCATTTCAGATTAATAAAACTTTTTGTTTGCCACACTTGTTGTGTGTTGGTGGGATAATCTCTCTTTCTTGATTCTCTAAAGAACCGAAAAACGACTTATGGAAGAACAACTGGTTTCATGGCGTCATCCTTATACTTCTCATTCCCAAATCAATATTCGTTGGGTGGGGGTTTTCGTTTCTAATAATGCTAATGCCTAGGTACAAGTTATCATTGCATAGTTAGGGAATTGTTCATATTGCATTTGAAATTTCCCCCCAGCGAGTCCCTACTTTTCCTAAAGTCATCTTCTCACCCAAGCATTTTTGTAACTCTTTAGTATTTCCATAATATACCACCGAAGATTGACTTGCATTAGCATCCTTGTCTGAAGAAGGATGCTGGGAGAGCATTCACCATGGCTTTGAAACATCTCCTTAAGTTGAACCCTAAAGTTCTGTCTCGTTTTAGTTTTCACTATCCTTTATTTCACCTTGGCTATTTTTGTTTCTAATGAAGGGACTCACACCATTCTAAAGCTTTAATTTAGGGAAAGAAACATCTACGTTTGTAGCTGGAATATCCAAGAACACAACCTTTTTACCCAACTCTCTTTGTTGAATGCCTAGCTCTGCAATAATGTTAGACATGTCTCTCATACCCAAACTGTTTCCTTCCTCTGCTTATAGTCAAAGAACTCATTGAAGATTCCATGGAGGACACATAAAAAAATAGACACAAAGAGAGGAGCACAGGAACTGAAAAAATGTAACGTTGCCTAAAACAAGCTGAAACTTGGCAACACTTGTGTGGAAGCACACAAAAACATACCAAAACACATCCCAAAAGATGAAGAAATTGAAATGGAGGACAAAACTTGAAAGAAACTGAATAAAAAAACCCACATAAACTAAAAGAAAACAAACGTAAAAACATAATCAGATATTCCAAACCTGATCACTTAGAAGGGAAGGAGAGAGGAGAGAGCATTTTTTATGTTTCCTAAGCTGGCTCTCTGAGTTGATACATATTAATGTATGTAAGGTATTCATATTCATTCAAATATTTATCGAAACAATAAAACAATAAATTCTGAAATTTATCAATAAGTTTAGACAATTTGAAAAGACAAGATGCGATGCACCTATTTGGAGTATGTATATGTGCACCCACTCCATGTCGTTGTCCAGTCCCCACAACCTCCCCTCTACCACCAAGGATTCAGTTTTTATCAATAATACAACCGTCATTACAATTTTATTTAATTCTCATTCGACTATTATTCTCAACTCAATTACAAGGAATTTCTTAAAATCTCATACTCTTACCCATTTTCATGTTTATATTCATTCTTGTGATTTTGTTGTTAAAACCATCACTCAACAACAAATTATATTATCCTTTTTTAGCATTATTAATAACTAAAGATTAAAAATTATCTAATTCTAATTTATTTAGCTTAACCAACCCATAATATTATCTAGTGTTTTAATCATAACTAAAGTTATACAAACTCAATTTTGAGCGTGATTTATTTCTATGAAAGTCTAAAATATAGAAATATAACTTTCATGAAAAAATCAACTCTAAATTATATTATCCTTTTTTAGCATTATTAATACAGGAAAACAATGAACCCTTCAATTAGTTTTTCACTTTCTCCTCATGCAATTAAACATATGCAAAACAACCCTTAACAATTAATGTGCTCACATTATTATCACAACAATAATTTCACCTTGCTAGTTGGAATCTATGATTATTTTCATTAACTAATCAATTTATAAAAAATATATTTATAACCACCCTTAAATATGTTTGATTTTCCAAATTTCTTTCATTTCAATTTGTTCATAGTTCCACCTCATTCACATCCACACAACTAACAAGTTAGCCTTTTATTCATTCAACATACTCATATAACGGTGTTCCTTCTTATTCTTATAGAATAATTCTTCCCCTCATATAAAGAATACATAATTCATCTATAGCAATTTTAATAACAAGAACACATTTTACTACTATATCTTTCATCAAGTTTCTTAAATTTTGCCAAAACTAGCAATAAATTCAAAATACAATACGTCATTCACCTTAGCTTTTATTTTCGAATGCATCAGTGAATATAGATCTTGGCAGCTTGCACAATATATCTCAAACTCAGAATGATCCAACGGTTAAATCTTCCTAGATCAAAATAAAACCGAGCTAACTTGAAAATCGATGAGTTACTATTTAATATGAACAACACCTTGCTAGATGGTGTGTTTCCAAAATGAAGAAACCATCCAGACACATCACATATCCAAAATTCGACGTGATCCAACAGTAGAAGAGTGAGGATCGACTAGCGACCGAAACTGCCCTGCAAGGTGCGTTTCCTTTTGCTTTCTAGGATATTGTCGATGGTGATTTATGTCAAACGGAATGTGATATTTCAAATCCCTCCGGTCTGTTTGTAGAGGCTTGTGAGGAGAGCAATATATCCAAAAATAAGCATGTTCCAGAGCATACAACCTTCTTTGGGTTGACTCCTTCAAATTCTACACTTCTCTCTCTCTCTCTATCGAATTTTCTCTCATTTTTGTTTTTTTGGACTGGTTGGCCTCTTTGCTGTTTTAAAGGCAATTTTTTCATTAATTACAATTTTTTCCCTCATTTATGTCTTTATATTTTATTTTATTTTATTTTTTGCATAAACTATTGGTTTTTCAGCTTAAATTGCTAATCCTTATTGAACTCCAATTGAGATAAGATCTTGAACCAAGGTAGGACAACATATTAATAGACTGCATGTAAATTTTAATATTGATCCGACGATTGGATTAAGAGCTCTACTCTTTAACGTAAAATTATTCAGGTCATGACTTTTCATCAACAATCTAAATTTTCTTGTTCAATCTGCACATAAATCATATCAATTATCCCTCTAAACCTTTAGGGTTATTTTATTATTTTGGAATATATTCATTTTAAATTTTCCACTATTTATTTATCATGCTTATTACCATTTTAAAGTAACGTCGCTGATTTTTAGTCAATGCAATCAGTCCTGCCTTTACATTGCACTATCCTTTCTTATAATTTATTCTTTATTACATCATTTATTTCCTAGAAAATTTTATCATTTTACTCATTATTTTATCCATCAAAACACGTTACTAGTTTCTCTATCATTATGAATTCTAAACTAAAATTCATTTTATGAAGGTCATCCCCTCGATTATACATCACAATTATTTTTATTATCATCATTTATCAATTATAATATACCCATCACTCATCAAGATCTTACCACTTTCAGCTTTATATTTACACGGGAGTTTACACATCCGCATATTTAAATTATAAATTTTCGGGGTTTCACAGGGCAGGTTCATTGTGTCACATTCCTATCAGACACTTATTTAGGCTTTCCAGGATTAGATCTCAATCTTAATTGTGGGTTGCGTGACCACGTGATCATGAGGTTCGTATCAGTTGGTATTAGAGCTAGGCTCCGAAACAAGGTCATATCCTTCTGTTATTTTTGTTTTTTAGTGTTTCTTTAAGTTTTTCAGTGTTTGCATCATTCATCTTATTGTTTTTTATGTCTAAGCAAAACAATAAAGTGTTACATTTCATCTTGTTACAGTCCAATATGATCCAACCAAGGTCAAATTCGGATTTTGGCGAAACATTTTCTTCCATGCAGTTTTATGGTAATGATCATAACTCCAAATCCAACCATTGGATCCAACTGAAACTTTACCAAAAGATTCCAGAGGTATGTTTCTATGTTGGAGTAAATGTTTAGGTGAATTGAAGGTCGGGAAGGACTTGCAATATAGATCAGAACAGGCTACATGAATTTTGTTATTTACTTCCTTTTAACATGTGAACTTCCTATTTGGCAAGGATCCTCTTCCTATAAGGATATGACAGCTTGTTTTGGAAATATTCTAATTCTACAAGGATCTTTAATGGGCTGCAATATAGTTTCCAAGTGTGGAAATGATTCATTAATGTTTCTGAATCCTTTTCTTACAAGGATTCCTTATTCATCCTATCTACACTAAGAAACAAAGGCTGCTGGTATTTGGGACATTTTGGTTTCTAGGAAGGAAACTAAATTGGAAGGTCTAAAGAGGGAGATTTTCTTCAAGCACAACAAGGTAAGAAGACTTCAGAATTAATTCTACATTCAGATCAGATTTTCTATTCTATTTAGGACTTCTTAGGGGTGGTAAATCTGATTGTAGCATATATAGGATATTCAATTTGGAATTTCATTATTTTTATTATTTTCTTCTTAGTTTTTAGTTTATTATTACTTATTTGGATCAATTGTAAGGGGGCATATATAAGATATATAAGGGGGGGTCCATTAGGGTTTATTTCAGTCTGGAGTAACTATAAATAAAGTCATAACCAGACGTGTGGGGGCTATGAATTTTTCAAATTAATAAACATCTTGTGCCACAACTTTGTGTGTGAGTGGAATGACGCCACGAAGCCAGTTAATCTTCGATAAGTCAAATTCAGTTTGTTCAAGAACTAAAGAATACAAGAATCACTCTTAAACGTTAAAACTAAAAAATTCAGAAGTAAATATTATCAAAGCTACTGAAATTTTGGCTTACATGAGTTTAAATAGTTCTTGAAAAATTAACCCTAATGGACCCCTTATGTGGACTTAAATGAGGTCCACTCAAAACTGACCCAAAACCCTAAACTGAAAAGCCCATAACTTAATCCGAACAAGCCTTGGATCTTAACTGAAAACAAAGTATTAATTAAACCCAAACAAGCCTTGGGCTGTAGCTAACAAAATAAAATAAAGCCCCTAATATTAAATCAAGTTCTGCCATGAGAAGAAGAGAAGGAAGTAAAATATTACAGAACTAATTCAAGGCTTATTTATAGCCTTCCATGCAGCCCTTTAATCTTAGAAACAAAAGGAAAAGGTAGCCACCCATGTTGTTTCCAAGTTGTAGCAGGATTCTTTTGTTTCCTTTGCTGAACTGACCCACATACAAAACTAATCCAAAAACCTTAAACTGAAAAGCCCATAACCTGATTCAATCAAGCCTTGGATCCTAACTCAAAATAAAGTTTTAATCAAGCCCAAACCTGAAAGAAAATAATAAAAATAACTAATTTGTCATTAAATACCACCAACCCTTCTTTACTTATGTAGCTAGGATGAATAAGTAATCCTTATAAGAAAAGGATTCTTAAAAATTAATGAATCCTTGCCACTTGGAGATTATATTGCAGTTCAATAAAGATCCTTGTAAAACTAGGAAATTCCCAAAACAAGCTGCCACATCCTTGTAGGAAAAGAATCATTGCCAAATAGGAAGTCCAAAAGTCAAAAGGAAGTAAATAACAAAATTCGTACAGCCTTTGTGGACCCGTATTGCAATGCCTTACCGAAATCCAAGTGACTTGGGTTTTCTCTCACCATTTTCCTCACATGAATTTTCACTCTTCCCATCCTCACATTCCTTCTTTAATTTCATTTGATCATCATACACTTGTTTTGGAGAAAGAGGTACACCAGAAAAAAGAGAGAGAAAGAGGTATTGTCGGAGCTAGATCTATTATGTTCACCGTTGGATCGTCCTCATTTCTGACTATGTTGTTCGTTCCAACCTGTTCTAAACATTGACTGGACGGATCTTCGTTCCAATCAACGAGATGGGAGATATTGGTCTCGCAATATTTCTTTTGTTCTGCATTTTCAAATATGGAAATATGAAGTAGTGAAGTTGCAGAAGAGTGAATGAGTTCTCTCCTTGGGGCTTCTTATGGTTATAATGGACATGAATGTCTCAGGTTAGTATCTCAAACTTAGAATTGAATATAGCTTATTTGGAAGTTCATTTGCTTGCTGGTTCGAGGAGAGAGGGGATGACGTGCACCAGCTCAGACACACCAGCAAGGACCCATTACATGTTCCAAATGGTCCAATGACTCGGTCCAAGACAAAAGCATTGAAAGAGGCATTGAATGTTTCAACCAAGTTAGAATTAAAAGGTTCATTAGAGTATCAAGAGGAGACCCTAGTACATCATATTCATATGCAAGAGGGGTCCAATACAACCTTATTTGGGCCATGAGATGAGAACAATAAAGGAAACAAAAGAATCCTACTACAACTTGGAAACAACATGGGTGGATACCTTTTCCTTTTGTTTCTAGGATTAAAGGGTTGCATGGAAGGCTATAAATAAGCCTTGAATTAGTTCTGTAATATTGTGAGCTACAGCCCAAGTGATACGATCCAGGAAAGGTCAAATTCGGATTTTGACGTAAAATATGCAACTTTCCAAGTTTACGACAACAGTCATTTCTCAATCCGACCGTTGGATCTAGCTGAAATTTCACGTGATGTCTCCTGACATGTCGTACTACCTTGGATTAAAATTACAGGACAATTGGTGTTCGGGAAGGTATCTCAATACAGGTGAACAGAGGCTGTATGAATTTTGTTATTTACTTCCTATTTAGCTAGGATTCTTTTCCTAAAAAGATATGGCAGCTTGTTTTGGAAATCTACTAATTCTACAAAGATGTTTAATGGGCTGCAACATAGTTTTCAAGTGTGGCAGGGATTCATAATTATTTCAGAATCATTTTCTTATAAGGATTCCCTATTCATCCTAGCTACAAAAAGGAAAGAAGACTTCAAAATAAATTCTTCCTTCATATCAGATTTTCTAGTCTATTTGGGACTTCTTAATGGTAACAAATCTGATTTTAGCATTCTTAGGATGGTAATTTTTAGATTTTTATTATTTTCTTCTTAGTCTTTGGGTTATTATTACTTGTTTGGGTCAATTGTAAGTGGGCTTAATATAAGTCCACCTAAGGGGGGTCTATTAGGGTTTATTTAAGTCTAGAGTTAGTATAAATAAAGGCATAACGAGACATGTAAGTTAGACAATTCAGATTAATAAAACTTCTTATTTGCCGCACTTTTTGTGTGTGTGGGTGTGTGTTGGTGAGATTATCTCCCTTCCATGGTTCTCTAAAGGACTGAAAATGACTTATCGAAGAACTATATTCGTGGCGTCATCCTTATATTTCTTATTCATGAATCAAAATTCATTGGGTGGGGGTCTCCATTTTCAATAGTGCTAGTGCCTAGGTAGAAGTAATCTTTGTGTCACACTCCTATCAAACCTGATTTACTTGGCTTTCTGGGAATTGTTGTCTTTGAGTGTGGGTTGTGTGACCACGTGATCACAAGGTTGGCGTCAATTGTTATTTCATTTGAGAATGGTTCTGTGAGTGGGGAGAATACCCCCTTGGCATCTAAAGTGGGTAATTGTAATGAGAATGGTTGTTCAACATCTGGTATACATATGTCTGATTGTAAGATGATTGATCATGCGGCATCAGATGTGCACAATGCTGCTTGTCATGAAGATGAAAATCCTTCCTCTCCTCTTGTCTTGAAGAGTTTACGAGAAGACATGAATCAAGAGCAAGGGGCTGCAAGTACTGCTTTAGATCAAGATATGGACGCAATGAGAGGTGATACAGATGCGGAACAAACCGATAAGGAGTCAACATCAACGATCCTGACAACCCCAAAAAACCCTGAATTCCACCGAAAGGGAAACTGTTAATCAGTTAGCAATTAAGGCTAGAGACTCTCTAGAGAAAAAGAAAAAGGGTTCAAAAGCCTCTTCAAAAAAGCATAAGAAATCTAGCTCCTCTCCAGGAGGCACGTCAAGGTAATCTTTGTGTTGCTGTTTGTACTCCTCTCTATTTCCTATGATTATTGGATGTTGGAATATTAGAGGTTTGAATGATCCTATAAAGCATTCAGAATTGCGTCGGCTCATCCATCAAGAGAGGATAGCTCTTTTTTGGTCCTGGTTGAAACTTCGAGTTAAAGACAAGAATAAAGATAATGTTTCTCAACTTCTTCTCGTTCTTGGTCCTTCTTGTATAATTATGATTTCTCTTGTCGTGGGCGTATTTGGGTTTGTTGGAATCTTCGATACGTGAAGGTGGATGTTTTTGGAATGTCGGACCAAGCTATTCATGTTTCGCACTAAATTAGCTACCAATATCGGTTTCAATACTTCAATTATTTATGGAGACAATAATGCTTCCTTACGTGAGGCATTATGGTCCGATATTGTGAGTCGTAGTGATGGATGGGAGTCAACCCCGTGGATTCTTATGGGTGATTTTAATGCTATCCGCAACTTGATCCGGACGAGTTAGGAGGGTCTACTACGTGGGTCGGTATTATGGACCATTGGATACATGTATTCGAGAAGCGCAAGTAGATGATCTTCGGTATTCAGGCATGCATTATACTTGGTCGAAGCAATGTCCTGAGAATCTGATTATGCGGAAACTAGATAGAGTGCTTGTCAATGAGAAGTGGAATCTGAAATTTCCATTATCGGAAGCGAGATTTTTGCCTTCGGGTATGTCAGACCATTCTCCTATGGTGGTAAAGGTTATTGGCAATGATCAGAACATAAAGAAACCATTTAGATTCTTCGATATGTGGATGGATCATGACGAGTTCATGCCCTTGGTGAAGAAGGTATGGGATCAGAATTCGGGGGCTTGTCCAATGTATCACCGTTGTGTTGCAAACTAAGAAAGCTAAAGCAGGAATTGAAACTTTTCAATATGGCTCACTTCTCCAACATTTCAGATAGAGTGAAAGATGCAAAAAACGAAATGGATAAGGCTCAACAGGCTCTGCATACAGCGCATAAGAATCCAATTTTGTGCATGCGAGAAAGGGATGCTGTTCATAAATACGCTTCTACCGTCAGGGTGAAGAGAGTTTTTTCAAACGGAAGGCAAGGATACAATGGCTTAGCTTGGGGGATCGAATACTAGCTACTTTCACAAATCAGTAAATGGAAGACAGAATAGAAATAAGCTTCTATCACTTACAAGGGAGGATGGAGAGGTTGTCGAAGGACACGAGGCAGTCAAATCAGAAGTAATTGCATACTTCCATCGTGTGTTAGGTGTTGATCAGATGCCTAGGGTTCTGAATGAGGAAGTGATGGAATCGACAATTAACTTGAAACTGTCTTCAACGCAACAGCATGTTCTCGCACAAGATGTAACAAGGGAGGAGATTAAGCATTCTTTTGAAGAAACCTGCGTTAAAGCATGCTTAATCTCCTCCCTTGTTACATCTTGTGCGAGTACATGCTGTTGCGTTGAAGATAGTTTCAAGTTAATTGCCGATTCCATCACTTCCTCGTTCAGAACCCTAGGCATCTGATCCACTCCTAACACACGATGGAAGTATGCAATTACTTCTAATTTGACTGCCTCGTGTCCTTCGACAACCTCGGTCTAGACCTGATTCCTTGGCCAGCAAATGCAAAATCATAGTCATCTTCACATGCATCTGTGTTTTCGTCAACAAACTTTTCAAAATCAGATCTGACATTCCGTACGGCCATACGGACCGTATTTGCTCAGCGATCAGCCCCACTACTCTGTTGCTTTATTGAATTCACCTCATCTTTCAGATCTTTGTACGTTCTAGACAATAGCTCAAGTTGCTGGCCTATGGCTCGCAATTGGAAAGCTACGTCAGCGTTTTGTGCAGCTGATTTGTTGTTTTCAGAAATTCTTTGAATCTGCAAAATTTGGTTAGTAGCACAAAATATATCCTCACACCTCTCATGTATCACACAAAAAAAAATCAAGGCTTTTCACTCTAATAAACTCACAATGCCTTTTACCTCACAACTTGCTTTCTTTTGGTTCTTTAAGAACTGAAATCAACAAATCAAAGTTAGTAGCCTTCGCAGTGCACTCTAATAATTTTCAGACTCAAGAATCAATAAATATACTGAAAACAAAGCAAAACAAAACTATGATAACGATTTTGCGAGTAGCAATGCAAATTGAATGTAATTGTGCACCTAAACGAAGACACGAAATAAAACGAAGCTAATATTAGCAAAAAAATTTACCCAAATATAATAGAAACAAAAGGATTTGGATAAAACTAAACAGTAAGGATCACGTTTTGAAACATGACACAAATCTAACCTGTTACCCAATTTTTACGTAACAGAATTGAAACCCAGACCAGACGATCTCGAAATAACCTAAAATTCAATATTTAGTATTATTATACTACAAAAACAACGAAAAACAATTCATAGGTCGTTCTTTTATGTCTAGGTAACCAAACCCCTTGTATGATCAGTTTGCGGCAGAATTGAACCCCCAATTAAAACCTCTAGAATCAGATATCAAAATAAGCCCAAATTGAATATATGGTGCAATCTCACCCCCAATAGACTGAATATGAAGTTTCAATGGATTCTGAGGTGGTTTGCTTATGGTTCACAAAGAGTAGTGTTTTTGCGGCAGAATTGACCTCGAATTAAAACCTCAAGAAAACAATATCAGAATAAGCCCAAATTTGACACATAATGCGATCTCACTCCCAATAGACTGAATATGAAGTTTTAATTGATTCCAAGGTGGTTTGCTTATGGTTCAACAAGAGTTGTGTTTCTGCGGCAAAAATTGAATGATCCTTAATATTTCAACTAATCCTTATCTCTCTTTCTTTTTAATGTACTGATATGATTAAAGACAGTAAAAAGATGAAATATAACCTCTTTTTTTTTGCTTAGATAACGTAGACACGAAGAACAAGAAGATGGACACAAACACTGAAAAACTTAAAGAAACACAAAAAAACGAAAATAACAGAAGGATATGACCTTGTTTCGGAGGAGCCTAGCTCTGATACCAACTAATGCGAACCTCGTGATCACGTGGTCACGCAACCCACAATCAAGATTGAGATCTGATCCCGGAAAGCCGAAATAGGTCTGATAGGAGTGTGACACAATGGAAACCTGCCCCAAGGCACCAACACTATTGGATTGAGTAGAATGACGCCACGAAGCCAGTTAATCTTTGATAAGTCAGATTCAGTTCATTCAAAAACTGAAGAATGCAAGAATCACTCTCACACGTTAAAACTGAAAAATTCAGAAGTAATTATCATCAAAGTCGCAAATTTTGGCTTACATGAGTTTAAATAGTTCTTGAAAAGTTAACCCTAATGGACCCCTTCGGTGGACTTAAATGAGGTCCACTTAAAACTGACCCAAAACCCTAAACTGAAAAACCCATAACTTAATCCAAACAAGCCTTGGATCCTAACTGAAAACAAAGTATTAATTAAGCCCAAAGAAGCCTTGGGTTGTAGCTAACAAAATAAAACAAAGCCCATAATATTAAATCCATGTTCTGTCATGAGAAGAAGAGAAGGAAGTAAAATTTTATAGAACTGATTCAAGGCTTATTTATAGCCTTCCATGCAGCCCCTTAATCCTAGAAACAAAAGGAAAAGGTAGCCACCCATGTTGTTTCCAAGTTGTAGAAGGATTCTTTTGTTTCCTTTGCTGTCCTCACCTCATGGCCCAAATAAGGTTATGTTGGACCCCTCTTGCACATGGATAAGATGTACTAGGGTCTCCTCTTGATACTCTAATGGACCTTTCAATTCTGACTTGGTTGAAACATTCAAAATCAATGCATTCAATGCCTCTTTCAATGCCTTTGTCTTGGACCGAGTCATTAGACCATTTGGAACAAGTAATGGGTCCTTGCTGGCGTTTCTAGGTTGGTCCACATCAGCCCTCCTCAAAATCCTCATAATCATCCCACCTTGGCCTTTCGGCCCCACTGCCATTGTTTGATTTCAGTTTAGCCCCAACCTTTCTCACATCTTGGGAACATGTTCCAGCCATGTTACCATGTTTTCCCACCTTCTAAAGTCTGTCACACACGTTTCCCATCACGAAATTCATTCTTTCCATCATCTTCGTCAAGGCTTGCATTTGGAATTTAAGTTCTACATCAAGAGGGGGCGGTGTGTTGTTTTGATTTGATATGAACTAACCTGCAAAAATTGGTTAATGGTAAAAAACAAATCCTCACATCGCTCGTGTTTTACTCAAACACTCTTAATATCCTCACACACTCACACCTCTCGTCTCACCTTCTTGCGGAACTCAAACAAACACCAAATAGAACCAGCTTAGCAGCGAAATTCAAATATGTATATGTGACTCAAGAAGCAATAAAAACCAAGAAACAATCAAAAACAAAACTGCGATGATAGTCTTGCGAGTAGCAAGCGAATCTATTCGAAATGCGAACGAAACTGAAGACTCGAATGAAACAGAAACAAAATATGCAAAGATGATGAAACAACACCCATATATGTTGGGAATATATTGCAAGAAATGAAAACAATAGAAAGAAAGCGAATTTTAAAAGTTGACGCAAAACATAATCGTTTACGACGAGTTAAGCCTGAATCTGGAACCTAAAGTTTGAGCAATTTATAATAATGTTTGTTATACTGACGCAAAGACGTTATGAATCAGACCCGAAATTGAAAATCATGGAAAACGATATCCAATTGGCCCCAAACTTAATATGTGATGCTATTTGGACCCTTAATAAGAGTATCAAATTTGAGCAAATTCCGAGTTGATTTGATCCAATGTTCCCTGTAAAGTTTTCTGGGGCAGAAACCAATAAATATGTGGTGTGATTAGGACCCCAGTAATCAGAGTCTCAAATTTGAGCTAATTCCTAGTTGGCGTGATATAATTTCCCCTTGTTTAGTTTTCTGCGGCAGAAACCAATAAACATCTTTTGAACGACTTTTTTTTTCCTTTTGTCTTTCCTTTTATTTTATACTACTGATATATTATGGACAGTAACCAAATGAAATAACTAAATTTTGTTTTTTTATATGCTGCAAAATCAAGGAGAAGAAGAAATTGGACATTAAGGAATTTTTATAAAACACGAAGAAACGAAAATTTCAGAAGGATATAGCCTGATTAATGGAGCCAACCTCTGTGGGTCAAGCAACCCACACGCAAAGACACCAATTCTTGGAAAGCCAAGTAAATCAGGTTTGATAGGAGTGTCACACAAAGATAACTTCTACCTAGGCACCAACACTATTAGAAACGGAAAAACCCCCACCCTACGAATATTGATTCGCGAACGAGAAGTATAAGGATGATGCCATGAAGATAGTTGTTCTTCGATAAGTTGTTTTTCAATTCTTTAGAGAACTAAGGAAGGGAGATTATCCTACCAACACACAACAAGAGCGGCAAACAAGAAGTTTTATTAATCTGAATTGTGTAAACTTACATGTTTAGTTTTGCCTTTCTTTATACTGACTCTAGACTTAAAGAAACCCTAATGGACCCCCTTTAGGATATGAAGCCCATTTACAATTAACCCAAATAAGTAATAATAACCCAAAGATTAAGAAGAAAATAATAAAAATCTAAAAATTACCATCCTAAATATGCTAGAATCAGATTTGTCACCCTTAAGAAGTCCTAAATAATCTAGGAGAAATCTGATTTGAAAAATTTATGTTGCTGCCCCCTTTGATGTCATTGATTAGATTAGATTTCCTTGTTTAATTTGGACAAATAAGAAAACAAATTTCCTCCTTTATTGCTGATTTAATTACTTTCCTTCATAGGTTAGGAAAACCATTAAATAATCCTCCCTTCTTTAGGAACAAGATCTGGCCAACTTCCTTACTTAATTAGGAGAATAAATTGCTGACTTTCGTAGCATTAGGAAAAAAACAGGTCTAAGAAGGGTGGTATGGGGCCGGACACATCAGCCCCTTATTCCACTCGAATTAGGCTCTTCTTGGACCATAATTAAATGAATTAAAGGTCGTCCTTCATGCTTCTTAAATGTCCCAAGCCCTTCTAGGTCCATTTTGCTCTATATGTTCTGAACAAGCTCATTCAATACTTCTTTAAGCTTCTTTGCCCTAGCTCTTGTAATTGGCCCAATTAGCACCTCCAATGGGTCGTTGGCATGATTACGCTTGGTGTTGGGCTGATCCTCATTAGATTCGACCTTGAATCAAAACTTGTGTCAAATAAAGTAAGATCAACAACATTAAAGGTAACACTAACACCATATTCACCTGAAAGATCAATTTTATATGTGTTGTCATTGATCCTTTCTAAAACCTGAAATGGACCATCACCTCGAGGCTATAATTTTGATTTTCTTTGGTTAGGAAATCATTCTTTACGCATGTGCACTCAAACTCAATCACTAGGTTGGAAAATAAAGTGTTTACTTATTTGCTTAAGAAGGGTACAGTTTGTTCTTTTTCTCTATTTGCAGTCGAACTCCCTCATGGAGCTATCTCACCATCTTTGTCTTCTTTTTACCATCGAAACTTTCCCTTTCTTTAAAAGGTAAATGAATTAAGTCTATAGGAGTTAGTGGATTAAAACTTTTAAAAATTTTAAAAGGAGAAAAGCTAGTGGTTAAATGCACAATTCTATTATAAGTAAATTTAATAAAAGGCAAACATTCTTCCCAGCTTTTCAGATTCTTTTGAATAAAAACGCAAAAGTTAGGATAAAATTCTATCCACTACCTCAGTTTGTCCCTCTGTTTGAGAATGACAAGTTGTCGAAAATAAGAGTTTAGTTCCTAACTTTCTCTACAAAGTCTTCCAAAAGTAGCTAAGGAACTAAACATCACAATCTGACACTATACTCCAAGAAATGCCATGCAAACCTCCCTACCCTGACAAGTCTGTGATATGAGTTGTATCATCTGTTTTATGGCTTGCAATAAAATACGTCATTTTAGAAAACCTATCAACCACAAAAAAAGTAGAGTCTCTACCTTTCTTTAACCTAAACCTAAAACAAAGTCCATAGAGATATCTACCCAAGATTCAACAGGCACAGGTAATGATGTATACAGTGCATGCAGTTGTACTTTAGATTTTGTCTTTCTACAAGTAATGCACTGTTCATAGATTCGTTGCACATCCCTTTTCATCTTTGGCCAATAGAAATGCTCATATAATACAACCAAGGTTTTTGCAATCCCAAAATGACCCATAAACCACCCTCATGTGCTTCATGAACAAGCAATTCACGCAAAAAACTAGCAGGAACACATAACATGTTCTCTTTGAACAAGTAACCATCCATCAAATAAAACTTACCAAAAGCCGAATGTCCACATGCATTATAAATCTTGGCAAAGTCAGAATCATTATCATACAATTCCTTTGCATATTCAAAGCCTAACAATCTAGTATTCATGGTGTTTAGAAGAACATACCTGTGCGAAAGTGCATCAGCTACTATGTTCTCTTTGTCTTGCTTATACTTGATTATATAAGAAAAAGTTTCAATGAATTCAACCCATTTTGCATGTCTCATATTCAACTTATCTTGTCCGTTCAGATGTTTCAATGACTCATGATCTGAATGGATTATAAACTCTTTTGGCGTCAATTAATGTTGTCATGTCTCAAGTGCTCTTACTAGCGCATAAAGTTCTTTATTGTAAGTAGGATAGTTTAAGGTCGCTCCACTTAACTTCTCACTAAAATACACAATAGGTCTTCAACAATTATTTCTCAGGTGGAAAAGAGTAAAAAATAATTTTAGATTATTATTTTATTTATTCTTATTATTTTAAACCTAGTTTTAATTTAAATTAAGTGCATGTCTAGCCTATTAGTTTTAAGGTTTACGTATAAATACTTTTATGTGAGGATTTTTATGGAGTTGGTGAATTTTATCTATAAGTTCTCGCATATTGTGTGCTTATTTCTCTTTGTGTGGTTAAGTGATTTCCATATTAAATTCTAAATTGAATATGCAAACTCTTTAAAGGATTGATCAATTTTATTATGATTTATACTTCTCGTTCATGTCTTGTTATAGGCATAGGGTGAGACTGATCAATTGCATATAATTTTGGTTCTTTAAGACAAAGTTCTTGTTGGGTCAAGTTGCAGGCTTTTCTTCAAATCTCAAATTAGCAATTTAAGGGACAATCATGCATCATTTTTAGTTGGCCAAGTTAAATTTCAGAGTTGTCCTTTAATTTATAGGAATTTTCACTTCGGCCTTCTTCTTTTGATTTCTTTTTTTTTTTTGGGCTTTTGTAAAATTTCAATTTGTTTTCAATTTTATTCTTCAATCTTAATTTATGATATGTTATTTTTTATAATTTGATTCTCATTTATTTAATTGTTATTTTTTGGGTCCTTTTGTTAAATTTTTTCTTTTCAATTTCACCTTTCAATGAAAAACCTATTTTTATTTTTTTATGTCAATTCGGTCCTCATTCTTTTGATTGTTTAATGTGACCTTTAGCTAAATTGATTTTTCTTTTCAATTTCACCCTTTAATAAAAAATAAATTTTATTTTGTATTTGAATTTTAATCATCATTCTTTTAATTGTTATTTTCTTGTTTTGAATCCGTTTGTATAATTAAAATTATTTTTTCAATTTCATTCTTTAATATTTAATTGATTGAGAATTGAGTTTCATGATTTTTCATGATAAGCTGTTTTGGGTCTAATGATCTGAGTCATGGCTTTGAAAAGTTAGTGCAGATTTCAGGTTTAGCAAGATAACTTAGGTTGGCTCGGCTCTAATTACCGGGGTTATAACACCCCCTAAATTTAACAGTTTTACCAATAAAAATTTACGTTGATATTTACACTAATAATCCCTTTGTGATTATTTTACCGATGGGATCATAGATTGAAAATGTACGTTCGAAAAAACACTCATTGATATTTTTTGGTATGTTTATAAGTTTTTCAGGATCAGATCTCAATCTTGATTATGGGTTGCGTGACCACGTGACCACGAGGTTCGCATCAGTTGGTTTCAGAGCTAGGCTCTGAAACATGGTCATATCCTTCTGTTATTTTTGTTTTTTTAGTATTCCTTTAAGTTTTTCAGTGTTTGCGTCAATCTTCTTGTTCTTTGCGTCTGCGTCATCTAAACAAAAAAAATAAAAGGTTATATTTCATCTTCTTATTGTCTCTAATCATATCATTATATTAAAAAGAAAAAAAAAAGAGAGAGAGGGATTAGTTGAAATTGAAAGGATCATTCAATTTTTGCCACAGAAGCACAACTCTTGGTGAACCATTAGCAAACCACCTCGGAATCAAATGAAACTTCATATTCTGTGTATTGGGGATGAGATCGTACTATATATTAAATTTGGACTTATTTTGATATCGGCTTCTTGAGGTTTTAATTGAAGGTTTAATTTTTACCTCAAACTGATCATACACGGGGTTTGGGTACCTAGACATAATAGAACAACCTATAAACTGAGATTTGTTGTTTTCTTGGTATCCTAATACTATATATTAAATTCAAGGTCTTTTGGATTGCGTCTTCTTTAGGTTCCAGAATCGGGTTTTGTCTTGCTGTAACGGGTTTGTTTTGCGTTGTCTTTCAAAACTTGTTTTGTTTTTGTTGATTTTGCTCATTCCAAGATATTATCATCATATTTGGCTGTTGTTTGATTCATTCTCATCAATTTCATATTTTTTTTGTTTTCGATCAGTTCTGGTCCAAACGATAGTCAGATTTGTAATTTCAAGTCTAAATCAGTGTTCTTCTTGTTATAAACTCTATTCTTGTCTTCTTCTTGTTGTTGTTTTTTTTTTCTCCCTATTTGTGTCATGTATTCACCAAGGGAGAGGGAACAAAGGAGGATTGTAGATCAACAATACGAAAAACTAAGACATGGTTTGGGGGTTTTAGAAAGAGAAGTTGATAAGTGTAGAAGATTATTCTATGATCTTCAGGCTTCATGGGAAAAAGAGGTACAACGCCAAAAGAATGAAAAAAAAAAAAGAGCCGCCGTGGTTATCATTCAAAAGTATGTACACAAATGGTTAGTACGGTGTGCTTATTTGAAATTCTTGGCAGTCACAACTTCTATACAGTGTTGTTGGAGAAAGGTGTTAGCAATAAGGGAATTCCGAAGGCTTAAACAAGAGGCTCTTAAAGTCGCTACTAATCCTATTCAAGATTCAAGGGCGAATCTTCTTGAAGAGGGAGGGAATGATACGGTTCAGCCTTGTGATACGACCCAAATAAGGTTAGATTCGGATTTTGGCGTAAAAAGCACAACAGTCCAGGTTTACGGAGAATGATTATAATTCTCAATCTGACCGTTGGATCAGGCTAACATTTTATGTGGACTCTCCAGACATGTTTTCCTACTATGGGTTACAGTTTCAGGTCAATTGAAGTTTGGGAAGGTACCACAATACTGGTCAACAGAGGCTGTATGAATTTTGTTATTTACTTCCATTTAACTTGTGGACTTCCTATTTGGTTAGGATTCTTTTCCTACAAGGATGTGGCAACTAGTTTTGGGAATTTCCTAGTTCCACAAGGATCTTTAATGAGGTGCAATATAATCTCCAAATGTGGCAAGGATTCATTAATGTTTCAGAATCCTTTTCTTATAAGGATTCCTTATTCATCCTAGCGACACAAGGAAAGAAGGGCTAGTGGTATTTATTGACACATTAGTTATTTTTATTATTTTCTTTCATGTTTAGGCTTAATTAAAATTTTGTTTTGAGCTAGGATCCGAGACTTGTTTGGATCAGGTTATGGGCTTTTCAGTTTAGGGTTTTTGGACCAGTTTTGTATGGGGGTTAGGTCAACCCACAAGGGTAGATCCATTAGGGTTAATTTTTCAAGAACCATTTAAACTCATGTAAGCCAAAATTTCAATAACTTTGATGATAATTACTTCTGAATTTTTCAGTTTTAACGTGTGAGAGTGATTCTTGCATTCTTCAGTTCTTGAACAAACTGAATCTGACTTATCAAAGATTAACTGGTTTCGTGGCGTCATTCTACTCAATCCAATAGTGTTGGTGCCTTGGAGCAGGTCCCATTGTGTCACACTCCTATCAGACCTACTTCGGCTTTCCGGGATTAGATCTCAATCTTGATTGTGAGTTGCGTGACCACGTGATCACGAGGTTCGCATCAAACTCTCTAGAATATACCAACAGATTGATTCCGTTGGTGAGTTAATAGTAGCATTGACGTTTGCTATAACTCTTTTTCAACTTTTTGGAATATACTGACAAAATAAGTCTATCGGTAACTTCGTCAGTATAATTTAAAAATATTTTTAAAAAATAAATCTATTAAACAAAAATAAAAAATAATTTTAAAAAATTAAATGAATATAAAATTAAATCCAAGTTGTGGATTGTTCTTCCCTTTTCCTTTATAAAACATGTTTATCATACCTAAATATTATTAGTCTGACAAGTGGTCGGTGACACCTAGTTGATTCTATTTTCTATTTCTAACTTATTACACCTTGTAAAAAAAAAAAAACTAAGAGGGGGTTTGTTTGATGGAAAGTGGTTTCTTGAAAATCACTTTCTAAACTTTCATGTGTTTATTTGTCATTAAAAAAAAATGGTCAACGGAAAACACGTTCCTGTCAAAGTATAATATGGTTTGGTTTCCAGAAAAGTGTTTTTTTTTGGAAGAAAACACTTTACAGAAATTGTGAAAAATTTAGAAATGTTGTATTATTTGCTGATTATATCAAATTTGGTCCTCAAACTTTTGATTGCTATATATATATATATATTGAATTTTTTTTTTCAATTTCATCCATTAGAATTTGATTTTATATTAATTTTGGTCTTTATTTTTATAATTGTTATTTGTTTTTCTCTTATTATTTTTTAATTAAAATTTTTATCTATCAAATTTGATTCTCATTCTTTTGATTGTTACTTATTTTATTTGAAATAATTTATGAAATGGTAATTATTATTATTTTAATTTCTTCGTCTTTCAATTTTTTTATTTCTTAGATTTTATCTCTATTATTTTGATTATTATTTATTTTATTTGAGATAATTTATGAAATTATTTTTTTTTCAATTTCATTCTCATTCAACTTTTTCATTTGTAAGATTTGTTCCTTATTATTTTAATAAACTTGAAAAAACTAAAACATTAATAAGTTGTTTTTCAGCTCATTTTTCATGATATAACCAAATATTAAAAAGTATTTTTTAATTTATTTTTTATTATACTATTAAACATAAAAAAATAATTCACTTTTCTGAAATTTATTTTTCTTAAATTTACTTTTTAAAAAATATTTTTTAACAAACAATTAGACCTAAAAAAATGTCTACAAGGGTGGCGGTCGGGCGCGACTGGTATTCTTGGAAAAAGGGAATACATGTTAGGTGGCAGGAATTTGTTAGTTGAAAAGGTTGCGAATGGCTGTATGAAGAACGTGCATGTAATTCTTTGAAAATTTGTCTCCATGACTTGCAGCAAGGCTAGACATTCCAATACATACATATATACAAATTTCCTGTTGGGTAGCTAAAATTATGACTTGCATGGCTATGTATTTCATTTTTTCAACAAATTTAGGAGAATAAATATTCTTTGGGAGGTAAGTGAAGATATCAATGGCCAGCTAAACAGGTTGCACGGATGCTCAGATTCAAGTACTCATTTCCAGAAAATTTTCTTTTACATATATGTTGCCTTTAATTCAATCACTACAAAAATAGGGCCACGGTTAATTACTACAATAAATTGCAAAAAGAGGAGACCATATTTTGGGTTTTAATAATTGGAGTATCCTTGAGCAATTTTGTTGTCCATCAAGATTAAATTTTAGGAAAATTACCTTTAGTATCATGAATTTAATCTAAATTGTGATTATCCGCTATAATTTAAAATTATATGCACAATAATACTTAATATCTTTTCAAAATAAGTTCATAAAAATATTTAATTATTTATAAAAATGTTATTGTTTTTTATTTAATGACTAAATTTTTTGATATTAAATATTACAACTTTGCCATTAAATTTTTTTTAAAAAAAAAAACAAACTAGCGATCAGATTTAACTTTTTCTCATCTTTTTCCTCTATCCTTACCTTAAACCTAAATTCCCAAATTCAAGTTCAAAAGTATGAACAAGAAAATTCTTCACAATGTCCACGTCTTCATTATTTCTTGTTCTAATCACAAATAATAATCATATTATAAATAGAAACCCTATCTATGTCCCAAAAAATTGTAAAACCAAGTCTAATTAATACTTTGAACATGCTTGATATGTATCATGGGAATTATAATCTATCTCGTGAAGCTAAATCTAATATGCAAGAGGATTCAGATGGTCCAATGACAAGAGCGAGAGCAAAACAACTACAAAGGGCCTTGACGAGTCAAATTAGAATGATTGAAACTGCGTCGGAGTTAAAAATTAGCAATCAGTTTGAAATTGGTTCAATGGTGCTTATTTGCCTATAATTGGAACTTAGAGATGGGAAAAGCCCTTAATGGTTCTTTTGATGTTTGGCTACTTGAATTTGGGTTGATAATGGAAGTTGCACAAATTGACGGTTGTGCAACGGGTTCTGAATGCACAAATTGACGTTAATGATGAGCAACGCAAGAACATCTTTCATACTCGATGTCAGATTCGAGATAAGGTGTGTGGGATGATCATTAACAATGGAAGTTGCACTAATGTTGTGTCAACTACCTTGATGGAGAAATTGGGTTTAACTACCATTTCACATCTCAGGCCGTATAGTTTGCGATGACTGAATGAGAATGGGGAGATTCGAGTGACAAAGCAAGTCTTTGTACCTTTTCCATTAAAACCTATCATGACGAGGTTTTGTGTGAAGTTGCACCGATGTCAGCTAGCCATTTGTTGTTGGGTCGTCCATGGTAGTTTGACAACGATGTGACCTACAATGGACGAAAGAACACTTAGGCTATGTTTGTTTCCCGAAAGTGGTTTCCGGAAAACCACTTTCCAAACTTTCCTGTGTTTGTTTGCCATTAGGAAAGTTGGTCAACGGAAAATACTTTCCAGTCAAAGGAAAATTTGGCTTGGTTTCCAGGAAAGTGTTTTTCTAGAAAATTTGAGTGGAAAACACTTTCCGGGAAGTTGTGAAAAATTTAGAAATGTCATATTATTTGCTAATATATCAAATTTGGTCCTCAAACTTTTGATTGCTATATATATATTTTGTTTTGAGGATTTATTTTTCAATTTCATCTCTTAAAATTTAATTTTTATATTAATTTTGGTCCTCCTTTTTATAATTGTTATTTGTTTTTTTCTTATCATTTTTTTATTGAAATTTTTTATCTATCAAATTTGATCCTCATTCTTTTTATTGTGACTTATTTTCTTTGAAATAATTTATGAAATGTTAATTGTTAATTATTAATTATTATTATTTTAATTTCTTCATCTTTCATTTTTTTTATTTTTTAGATTTGATCTCTATTATTTTGATTATTATTTATTTTATTTGAGATAATTTATGAAATTATATTTTTTTTCAATTTCATTCTCATTCAAATTTTTAATTTGTAAGATTTGTTACTCATTATTTTAATAAACTTGAGAAAAATAAAATATTAATAAGTTATTTTCCAGCTCATTTTCCATGAATAACCAAACACTGGAATGTATTTTCCAACTTATTTTCCATTACACTACCGAACATCAGAAATAATTTATTTTCCCGGAATTCATTTTCCAAAAAGAAACTACTTTCCAGCAAACAAACGGGGCCTTATTCTTTTATGCTGAATGGAAAGAAGGTGAATTTGTTACCATTGAGTTCTCAACAGGTTAGAGAGGATCAGTTACGAAGCCAACAAAAGGAGGTGAAATCACTTAAGGGGTTGTTGTTAGCCAAAAAAGGAGACATCAAACAAGCATTAGCTTCGGCGGGAGCTGTTTCCATGATCTAGGCAATACAATTACTACAAGTAGCAGGATTGGACTTACAAAGACAGATTAAGGAATTGCTTGAAGAATTTAAAGATGTGTTTTCAGATGAATTACCTAAAGGGTTACCACCTATTCGTGGAATTGAGCATCAAATTAATTTGGAGCCGGGAGATTCACTTCCTAATAGACCAACGATACGATGTAATCCAGAGGAAGCAAAAGAGATTCAAAGGCAGGTTGGTGAGCTCTTAGAGAAGGGCTATGTGCGAGAATCACTTAGTCCATGTTCCGTACCTACTTTGCTTGTACCGAAAAAAGATGGTACCATGAGGAATATGTAAGGACAGTCGCGCTATCAACAAAATAACAGTTAAGTATCGATTTCCTATGCCCAGACTTGATGATTTGCTTGATAAGTTGCATGGTGCTGCATTATTTTTTAAAGTCAATTTGATGAGTGGTTATCACCAAATTAGAATGAAAGAGGGAGATGAATGGAAAACAACATTTAAAACTAAACAAGGGTTATATGAATGAGTTGTAATGCCATTTGGGTTATCTAATGCGCCTAGTATATTTATGAAGCTTATGAATCATGTTTTGAAGAAGTATATTGGGATGTTTGTTATAGTATATTTTGACGATATCCTGGTGTATAGCAAGACCTTTGATGATCATGTAAAGCATCTTAAAGTTGTGTTTGAAACTTTGCGAGATTCTAAGTTGTATGGGAAACTCACAAAGTGTTACTTCTGTAAAAAAAAGTGTCATGTTTCTTGGATATATTATCTCTAGCAGGGGAGTTAAGGTTGATGAGGAGAAAATTGAGGCAATTTGGGACTGGCCAAAACCTACTAGTATCGCTGATGTGAGGAGTTTCCATGGTTTAGCTTCTTTCTACAGGCAATTTATGAAAGACTTCAGCTCTATTATTACTCCTATGATAGAATGCTTGAAAAAAAGGAACGAGTTTAGATGGAATGAAGATGCGCAGAAAGCTTTTGAGCTAATTAAGGAAAAGTTATGTACTGCTCTAGATTTAGCACTTCCAGACTTTGCTAAAACATTCGAAATAGAGTGCACTGCTTTTGAAGTTGGAATTGAGGTTGTTTTGATGTAAGAAAAGAGGTTGATTGCATTCTTCAGTGAAAAGTTAAATGGAGCACGTTTGAACTACTCTATTTACGACAAGGAGTTTTATGATTTGATTCAGGCTCTAGAGGTATGACAACACTACTTGTTGCCTAAAGAATTTGTTATACATACTGATCATGAATCCTTGAAGTATTTTAAGGGGCAAAGTAAGCTGAATCAAAGACATGTTAAATGGGTGGAGTTTATGGAGTCATTTTCTTATGTCATAAAGTATAAGAAAGGGCATGTTAATGTGGTTGTTGATGCTCTTTCAAGGAGGTTTGCACTAATCTCTATGTTGAATGCAAGGCTGATGGGTTTTGAACAAGTGAAGGAACAATATGTTAATGATTCCTACTTTGCTAATGTGGTTGCCGAATGTGCAAAGGGAGCTTGTGATGGGTTCTTTATGGCATGAAGGTTACTTGTTTAAAATGAGCAGAATGTGTATTCTTTCAGGTTCGTTACGGGAGTTGCTTGTGCAAGAGGCTTATGGTGGTGGTCTTAATGGTCATTTTGTGGAGAAGAAGACTTATGAGCTGCTGAAAGAATATATATATATATATATATATATATATATATATATATATTTTGCCTAGCATGTTATGGGATGTGCACAAGGTGATTGAGAGATGTGCTATTTGCAAGAAAGCTAAGGGTAAAAAGAATGCATATGGATCAGATATGCCATTGCCTATTTTAGAGCAACCATGGATGGATGTTAGCATGGACTTAGTACTTGGGTTACCAAGAACACAGCGTGGAAAGGATTCATTAATGGTCGTGGTTGATCGATTCTCCAAAATGTCTCATTTCATTCCTTGCAACAAAACTGACGATGTAGTACATGTTGCTGATTTGTTCTTTCAAGAGATTGTTCGTTTGCATGGAGTTCCTAAAAGCATTGTCCCTGATCGTGATTCAAAGTTCTTAAGCCACTTTTAGAAGACTCTTTGGAGGAAGTTTAGAACGAAGTTACTTTTCAGTACGGCATGTCATCCACAAACTGATGGACAAACTAAGGTAGTAAACCAAATTTTATCTTCTTTGTTACGAGCTGTTATACATAAGAATTTGAAGAGTTGGGATATACTTGTTTGCCTATTGTGGAAGTTTGTATATATTCGTAGTATGAATAAGGCTACAAAATTTTCACCATTTGAGGTTGTGTATGGCTTTAATCCTTGTGTTCCTATTAATCTTGTTCATATTCCAATTGATGAGAGGACATTTATGGATGGAATTAGAAAGGCAGAATTGATGAAGAAACTACATGAGCAGGTTCGATTACATATTGAGGAGAAAACTACAAAGTATGCTAAACAAGCTAACAAGGGGCGGAAAATGGTTAGGTTTGAACCTGGAGATCTTGTTTGGATTCATATTAGCAAGGGCAGATTTCCAAGCAAATGTAAGTCCAAGTTGATGCCAAGAGATGATGGTCCATTTCAGATTATAGAGAAGGTGAATGACAATGCGTATAAGGTAGATCTTCTTGGTGATTACAACGTATCAACTACTTTTAATATGAAAGGCTTGACTCCATACTTGAATGATGACGACGATTTTGATTTGAGGACAAATCATTTTCAACCTGGGGCTGATGATGTGCATCATGGGAATTATAATCCATCTCGTAAAGCTAAATCTAATATGTAAGAGGATTCAGATGGTCCAATGACAAGAGCAAGAGCGAAATAACTACAAAGGGCCTTGACAAGTCAAATTGGAATGATTGAAGCTGTGTCAGAGTTAAAAATTAGCAATCAGTTTGAAATTGGTTCAAGGGTGCTTAAATTGCCTACAATTGGAACTTAGACATGGGAAAAGCCCTTAATGGTTCTTTTGATGCTGGGCTACTTGAATTTGGGTTGATAATGCAAATAAGTGAAGAATTGATATTGTTTACTAGCGTAGCAAGAAATGCATTTGAACCTAAATTTGAAGTCATCCATTGCATGTGAAAACAAGACTAATCTAGGTGGATTTCAAGTTCATAACGTGATGTTTCTAGATTTTCCAACCATGATTGCATTGGACTTTTGTGCAAGAAGTTATAGTCATTTTAAATTTTATCTGTTTATGTTTCAATAAAAGTCAAAAAAAGTGTGCTAGTTAAATTTGTCTAGTTACTTTGTCAAAATCTAATTTTTGGGCTTGATTTCTGACATGTTGAATTTTCCTAACTATGGAGAGATGTTCCAATTATAAATATAGTATCAGAATATGTAATAAAGGACTTTTGGCCAAGATTTGAAACTTAATTCAAAGAATTAAGAATTGTTCTTCCAAATTGATTTTGTGAAGAACCCTACCTGACCTATCACTCTTCAATCACAAAGAGTGTGGCGTCGAAATCCTAGATTGATCTTTGTGGCGTTCAGATCGACTTATCAAAGTATCATTCTAGTCTATCCTCCATCTTATTTACCTTAAAATCACTATAATCCAGCCTAAACACTAAAAGAAAGTCAACACAACCAAACCCATCCTTCATCCATTTTCGTTAAGATTCATTGTTGTCGATTTTCGAATCATTCACGGCACATCAATGCTTTTAACCATATTTTACTAATAAATATTGTTGGAGAGCATATTAAAGGATGATTACTTGAAATCAAAACAAAAGGTAGAAGAAAAACCCAAAGTATTATTTTAACTTGTATTTATATACACATATTCTGCAATATTAATTAGTAATACATTATTTTAAAACTTAATCATTTAATATTTGATTTCAAACTCACTGCTTCAGAGTAATTTAAAGATTTTAGAGTCACTAGTGTACTCATATTTCTCATCTCCAATTCATCTCTTACTACATTTAATAGCTTTCCAACATCCACATTTTGAACTCCCACCCCATCTCCATTGTTTTTATATCTCCTATGTCGTATAACATGTACTCCCCTATCATAAAAAAAACAGGAGATAGATGGGCATCAATGGCCTTTTCAACGATTGAGTTCTGTAAAATCATAGCTTTTTCTAAAACTAATGATAGAAGTTCTTTATTATGAACTTGTCATCACCACCAAATGCATGCAAGATTTGAGATTAAAAAATTAGAGTTTTTTCTAAGTCTTAATTTGGAGTTTTTTAGGGTTGGTTAGAGTTTGGTGAGAGATTAAGGGAAAGAAAAGGGGATGACAAAGACGACGAATAAGAATTTATGATATAATATATACTAAGATAATTTTATTATTTTGTTAAATTTGAAAATTCATGTTAATTCAAGATGTAAATTCTAATTTTTCAAACTATAACATGTAATCATAATTTAAACAAAACTACATGATGCTAAATATAATTTTTCCTTAAAGTTTTATAAAATATTAAATAGTAAACAAACCTACTAATCATTTGAGTTTTTTTTTGTTTGATTGTAAGGGTAATTTAGGAGCAATTTGCATGTAACTAAATGTTTTCCCAAATAATCTTAAAAACAACTCTCCTACATTGACCTAGTGAATATATCTTTTTAACAACATCATAATTATGTTATTAGACAAAAACTACATAAAATTTGTTTCATAATACACTTTAACTTTGCAAAATAATTTTTTTATTGATTAGGGTAAGAATTACACAATTTATTTTGTATAATGTCAGTTTAAAAAGGAACAAAAATTTTATGTTTCTCCATTTCTAAGTATAGGTAATGAAGACATGATGGCATTCCTAAATAAATAGGGCTTTCTACTCTCATAAGGGCATTTATGAATTCTACAACATTTGGTGAAATAACATATTAGGTTAGTGAAATTGTTGTTTAGTAGCCTGGTAAACATTTCATAGATATTATTAATTAATAACCAGCTAGTAAGAAGTCTCAGGTCTTTTCTAACATTTTCTCTAAGTATTTTTTTTCTTGTTGTCATGTATGGTTTTCCAACAATGGTAACTCTTTCTTTTCATGTCTTAGTTTTTTATTGCGTTGAATCATTAATCCTTAACCAAGTAATTTTTTTACTAGATGTGACACTTTTATGGTCTAATTAATAATGGCTTTATTTTTTAAAATGATCATTGTTTTCTTTGGTGTTGTGTTACTTTCATAAATTGAGGACTTTTTGTTTTTGTTTTTATTTTGTGTATTTTAAGAATTTCTTCAAGGATTAATGGTTGATCAAATCTTGGATCTTCAGATCTAGAGAAGTTCTTGGAGGTTTTAGCATTGGAAAATAAAGTTTATTTTTTGTTTATTTGTTAGCCCATAAGTTAGAGAGAGGAGAGAGAAACTCACTACAAAATGATGAGGAGAGAAAAAGATGTCATTTTTTTTTTGTGATGAAACTCAACATTCTTGATATTAATGGGTCTTATTTGATAGAGAAAATATGATAGTGGTTGTTTTGATTCTTTATATTGCCTAGATAAATAAGTTGGGAGTGGAGAGAGAGAAAAGTTTCTCAATTTGATTTTGTATTTTTGAAACCTATTTTTTTTTTTGGTTATTTAAGTTTTTTGGGTTCTAAAGATCTTTAATAGGTGTTTGCTAATCAAAATTGATGAAAAAAAATTATCAAGAAAAAAATTATAGATCTAATTTTTCGGTCACCATATTAGTAGGTGAATTCTAGGTACAGAGAAACGATGTGTTTTCTACCTTTATTTTAAAAAAACACTATAAAAAATAATATAAACAAGGCCTAGGCGTGCATGCTTGGGTTTACTTTTTAAGGCCTAGATGTGCTAGGCCACCTAGGCCAGTTCTATATGTCTTTTTTTGTTATTAATTTTTTTCCTTCCGATTTCATCTAATATTTTTAAAATTTTTTTTTTATTGTATGACTAAGTAAAACATAGTTTTAAAAAATAAAAATTTTAAATCAGTGGAGTTCATGAATTGGGTTCGAGTTTGACAAGTTAATTACCAAAACCCGAGTCGATTTAATACGCTATTATCTCAATATTTTGAAAAAACAAGATGCCATCTTAAATTTTTTTTGAAGCATTAAATTTATTTTAAATTAGTCTTCATAGTATATTTCAGTTTAGTTTTTGAAAGATTAATTGTTTTGATTTTTTTTATATGGTTATCAAGGTTACTAGATTGTAGATTTGTCAAGACGTTATTATTACTTGTTTAAGTTACATTTAAACCAGCATATTTGAGTTTTTTGCTCATTTAATTTTTTTATTCTTTGAATTTTTTTTTACATTCAAATAAAATTTCTATCCGGTGCACAAAGTAATTACCTAGTTAAGTCTATGTTATTAATAACTTTATTTCGTTAAATGAGTTCTAATTATTAGTTTTTCAATTTTTAAGGTGACAATGACAAGACTTAGAGTACCTTCTCCCTTTCATTTTAATAGTGAATGCGTATCAAAGGACATTTCATATGTGATATAAGAAGAAACATCAATCAAAATTGAGTTTGGGAACTGGGGAGGTTCCAAAAACTTTATTTTATTACTGAAGCTCTTTCCATCTAAGTTTTTAACACTTCTCGTGATTCAAATGTCGAGGTCAAGTCACTTCTGTAAAGATAGTTGATTTGGAAGAAAGGTAGTGAAGAGAGAATTGATTTGCTAGGGGAAAAGAATTAGTTGTTCAACTTTGTGCCTTCTGACACTTTCCTTGTCGAGGCACTTTCCTAAATATAATGGATGAAAGGCAACTTAAAGAATTCCTTGTGGCTGCGAGGCAGGTGGGTTAGTGGAAAAAATCATATGATATTTATAATAATATTTATAATATGATCTCTTCAATATCTGAGCTGCCTGTTCGCCAATAAAATTAACACTTTAATTCACTAAAACATGTCATTTTATAATAAAAATACAAAAATAATTCTAAAATATAAATTAAAAGGGATAAATAATAAATAATAATTTACAAAAAAAAAATTGAATTGAGAACAAAGTTTTGAAACCCGACCCAGTGGTTAACCAGGCCTAGGTCACGGGTTTTGATCGAGTCACCAGGTCTTAACCAGGTCACCCGGGTAAATTCTTTTTTTTTTTAATTCAAAACGATGTTATTTTAGTAAAAAATCAACATGTTACAACCATATTTTTGATCAGGTCAATCGAGTCACCATGTCAATCGGCTAAGTCAACCGGATCATTCCGAGTCATGACTTCTCCTATTTTTTCTTAAATTTGACTCAATTCTAGCTCTGAATTGACCCGCTAGATCAGACCGGGTTTCAAAACTATAATTAAAAAAACCTCAAACTAGCCCCTAGCATATTGCCTGATTATCGTTGCAGTGCAAAATCTTTTGATTATATCGTTTTTTGCAAACACAATAAACATTAAACAATATCATCACTTAATTTATTCAATATTAGTGATTGTTAAATTTTTTGTTTTGTTTGTTTTTAAAAATTTAAGGATATTTCCATCAAACAAGATGTTTCCATACAATTTGTGTGGATAGTTAAAGAATGCTTATTTAAAAAAATAATAATTAAAATGCCATAAAAATTACAAAAAGTGATGTGACGTGAAAGATTAACTTTTTTTTTAATTTTGTTATGATATTTGAGGTAATACATGAATTTTAAAAGAAATTTTGGACATAACGAAGCAGAGGACAATTTGTATTTTGTCAAAAGAAAGACGATGTTGATCAAATAAAAAAAAAAGACAGAAATGATGTTTATTTAAAATAAAAATATCAAATACTAATATTTTCTAAGAGATATAACTTCCTGTTTTTATACATATGTATTTAAAGTTAGTGTATCTTGTGGTGCAATGTAGTTAATACTGTTTTAGACTAACCATGACTTTAAAAGTTATTTTATTTATTTTTTTATCTTAAATTATGATAAAAACTCAAATTTAAGAAAAGTTATGATCATTTGTAATTTTTTTGAAACTTGTTTTTTTTTTAAATGGAAACCGAAAGCTATTAAAATATCAAAAACACACATTATATATATGTGTGTGTGTGTTTTTGATATTAAACAATTTTAAATATATATATTATTGTATATATTTACAAGAAATAAATGTTTCTTAATAGTAACTTCAAGGTTAAAATTCATAAAGTTAGAGGAAGAAAGTATTGAAAATCATGCCAATCCTTCGAATATACACATATATGCGTGTGTTTTAGGAGTAGAAAATGAGAGGGGGGGCGATTGCCCCATGGGGGAGGAGGTGGGGTCAGGTCTTATCTTGACATATCTTCTGTAGAACGCATGGAGTGGGCAATCTCAAAAGTATCTTCAGCATTGATGTTGGCAACGAGAAAATGTTATGTGACCCCTGACTGACGGAACTTCTTTGCTTCTCTCCTTCCTCTGCATATTTGCTGTTTCTGCTTTCACTGACCCAGAAGCAACAGCTCCTTCTACTTAGATTTATTAATTTCTATTAATGTCTCCATCTACCCGCGCGCGCAATTAATTATATTGCTGTGTTATATGCATGTCATGACAGCATTTTTAAAGTCATAAGGCAAGTAAATATCGTGTGTGTGTTTTTTGGGGACACACCCACCATGTAAATCAAAAGACCCTCTTTTGGGACACCCCACCATGTAAACCAAAAGACCGACTGCATGATTGACAGCCACCGAGACCGACTGCATGATTTGACATATCAGATTCTGAACTCTTAGCCCCATCCCAATGGACAAACCTCCTAGCCCCAGTTACATTACATGGTAACGGTAACAGTAACCCTAGTTCTCTCTCTTTCTTTTTTTCTCTCTGGGGATCATTGCATCTGTGCTTTTGTAATATATTTTTTTTTTGATAGGAGGAAACCTCAACATCAGAAAACACATTTTATGGGTCCAAATAAGGGATTTAAACCCTGACAGTCTCAAGTTTTTATAAGAGTTGCACGCTCTGACTCGAACTCGAGACCTGCTATGCAGATCTCAAACTCTTTGCCATCACGCTACGCCTCTTGAGGATATACAGAAAAATATACGAACAAAATTCAAGGAAACCCCACCTCTAGAAAGTGTACTTTGTAGACCCAGGTAAGCGAGTAAAACCCCAACTGTCCCAGGCTCTTATAAAAAATACATGTCCTGACTCGAACTCCAAACCTGCTATACAGATCTCAAGTTCTTTATCATTATGCTACGTCCCTTGAGGATTGTGCTTTTGTAATACACTTAGAGGGTGTTTGAATGAGAGATGGCTTGTGCTTTTTTGAGTAAAAAGCATGTTTTTATAATTTTTAGAGGTATGGTTTATGTTTAAAAGGCATTGTACATTTGATAAAAAACCACCACACTTCCAAGCCAAACACACCCTTACACTATAGCCGGGATTCATGCTCATTGGCTACGCACCGGTGGGCATATTGCAGAATTTACAGTCCACTTTTCTTATTGTTCATTTTCTCTTGTTAGTGCAAAGAAAAAAAAATGAAAAAAATGGGATGGGCATTGTAAATGTAGGAAACACTAGCATTAGAACTCATATCGACGGTGGAAAATTATTGATCACAGCCATCGGATTAATGTGATGATCTTATATATAGCTAAGCCTAGCTAGGGTTTTAATCACGTCAGCATGACATTGCATGCAAACTTGAAGTGTCTCAGTCACTGTTTCCTTTTTTTTTAATAAAAAAACAGTAGCATGGTGTACTGAACTAGTTCTAATCTTGTTTTGTATTAGAACTAATGTCAAGTGGTTTTGATTTAATAAAGTTCAGTGTGAGCTGTAATTAATTACATTGATTCGCTTAAGGAATAGTTTGTGTAGTGAAGAGTGATTTTTTAGAAATTTTTTTTTAATTTTTTTATTAATAAAAAAATTAGTCAATAAAAAATATTTTCTAATCTTTTATTTTAGACAAAAATACTTTCTAGAAGTTGTGAAAAATTTAGAATGTCATGTTATTTGTTGATTATATCAAATTTGATCTTCAAAATTTTAATTGCTATATATTTTGTTTTGGATTTTTTTTTAATTTCATTCCTTAGGATTTGATTTAATTTGATTTTTATATCAACTTTGGTTCTTATTTTTATGATTATTATTTACTTTTTTATTATTAATTGAAATTTTTTATCTATTAGATTTGATTCTCATTCTTTTAATTGTTATTTATTTTATTTGAAATAAGTTATGAAATTGTAATTTTTTTAATTTTATCATTTTTCAAATTTTTTTATCTATTATATTTTATCTCTATTATTTTGATTATTATTTATTTTATTTGAGATAATTTATGAAATTAGATTTTTTTTAATTTTATTCTCATTCAACTTTTTAATTTATAAAATATGTTTCTTATTAAAAATTAAAAAAATATTAAAAATTTATTTTCCAACTTATTTTTCATGGCATAACCAAACAATGGAAAACGTTTTCCAACTTATTTTCTATGATACTACTAAACATAAAAAAATAATTTACTTTTCAGGAATCTATTTTTCTAAAGAATCACTTTCCAAAAGAAAATTACTTTCCAGCAAATAAACGAGGCCTAAGATTATGTTAATCTCTAGCTAGTATGGAAAGGCAGGGACTAACAGGTAAATTTGACCTACTAGGTAATTAGAAGCGTGGTATTAATTGTTTTTAAAATGTTTTTTAATTAAAAATATATTAAAATCATATATTTTTTATTTTTTTAAAATTTATTTTTGATATCAGTACATTAAAATGATTTGAAAACATTAAAAAAAAATTAATTTAAAACATAAAAAAATTCAAAATTTTTTAAAAAATATTGAATCTTAGCTCAGACACTAAAAAATGTGCAAAATTCTAGATTGTTTGAGCGAAAATCTAGGGTTTTTTTCATTGCCAACAGTTAAATATTTTTTTTGAATAAATTTACTTCTTTTCCTCCTTGTAGGCAAATAATGAAGAAAGCACAATACGTCAATATATAGCTACTAGCTATGTAAGATGAATAAAAGGTGAGTTTTTTTTTTAAATAATAGTATTGAAAGTTGTGTGTGTATATATATATATATATAATCGTACATAATATATGCAATTTACAATATAAGTTGTACATCTTACATTAACTTGTTAAATTATGCTATTTTTTAATTAAATTTTTATTTTTATTATGATATTTTTTTTATAAAAAAAAAACCTCTAAATAAGCGCAGTGATATGTGAAATGATCACCTCTGGAGAATATATGCACGTATGAAATGGTTGGGCAGGCTTAGACACACACAAAAGTGTGTTTGAGAATCCCAAGGTGGTATGTCTTGTTATCTCTGCATGTTTTTCGTCACATCAAATTTGGTGTCTGCTTCTGCTTACGGAAAATCTTTCTTTTCTTCAACATATGTCTGCTTATAGTTTGGTGATTATTATTATTTTTTAAATTAATATAAATATCTGTGTTTTATGCATATCTTAAATAATTTTACATATTTTAAAATTAATGATTATATAAATATCTGGTAATCATAAAGTTATTTGGTATTTATTTTATGAATATTAATGTGGCTTCTTATCTTTAAAAAAAAATACATCCACTGTTTTTTAAAATTTCAAAATAGTTTGATTCTTTTTTTTAGATTGCAATATTATACCATTATAGAATAATATAAAATTAAAATTAAAATTTTTTATAATAATTAAAATTTTTAAATTGAACGGTTATTTAACACTGCATTGCATGTAAATACATGCAAGAGCTTTATCCATTGTGCATCTTTCTCTATAAAATTTCTTGTGATATACACAGTACTGCAATATAAAAAGCTTGCATACAGACAATAAATCCAAAATGGTTATTTGAGTTTAAAATTAAATCATAAAATGTCATATCGGTTAAGTGGGACTTTCTGGCCATGATAATATTCTCTCTGTCTCTCGTTTTTTTTTTGTACTTGACACTGTTATTGCTTCTGTTTTCCAGTGTTTTTTAAAATTATTTTTTATTTTAAAAAATATTAAATTAATTTTTAAATTTTTTTATAATTTTAATATGCTAATATTAAAAATATAAAAAATTTATTTAAAAAATATATAGTACCACAATAAGAGAGAATGGTACTAAATGAAACTAAAAATTTGCACAGCAATTCTACAAAATTCCAACACATATAAATGCAATAATAATCACTGAAATAGCATTCACTTTATAAAGTGTTAGGAAATTAATTTTTTTTTAATATGAAATTAACACACATAATTATAAAATCTTCGATGATACACGAGGTATTATTATAATTATACATGGAAAAGAGTAGCTATATATAGCTTATTATATATGTGTGTGTGTGTTTTACTACTCACAGGACACCATTGATCTCGTACAATCCATTAGTTTTTTGAGTGCCCTCTCCTGCGAATGACTGGTGGTCTAATTAAGGATGCTTGTCGCTATCCAGCTTCAGTCCAAAGTGAATGTGTGGAAAATGTGCCCACTGAAAAACAAATATATATTCTATTAATGTTTTTTATTGGGTCCAGTTGACAAATGTTCTAAATTAACACTATTAAGGAATGATTTTGTTTTATTTGAAGGTGAATAGACGTTAATTCCTTAAGAAATTAGTTAGTGATAGTTAATGATAATAAAAATACATTTCTAGTCATGTCTAATCAAATCTCAAATTCTAAAATAATAATTAATTAATTAATTGTTTATCACAGGTCCAATGGCACAAAATCATGATTATATATAGTATATGAGATTCACTAATAAAATTCATTAATTTATTTAATGTATAAGATACCCATCCAATAAGTGTTATTTAATTTCTTGATAAATAGATTATGTAAAATTATTGTATAAGATTACAATTACTCTATGGTAAATAGATGCAAAAATAATATTAGATTAACAGTAGTTTAATCCTCAAAAAATCTAATTACCATAAAAAAATACATTATATATATAGATTGCAATGTTATGATCTCCTAGCCCCATGCAGCATTTTAATTTTATGTTACTGAAGAAGGTTTGGATTTTAAGCAGGAGAAAACAGTTCCGAGTTTTAAGAGTACACAAAATGTTGCATTTAAACAAGGCACTCTACTAGACTCATCCATAAAAAAAAATAGTATTAATTAACATATAAATTAATTTAAAAATATTTCTTGATCATCAAATTTTAAAAGTATTATACATTTATACTAGAAGTTGCTATATTTTAGCACCCAAAGCCCCAAACAATTGACAAGACACTGTTATGTTTATATATTAGAAAAAAAACCCTACATTGTCTATTTTTTATTTTTTACATATATCTAGCAAAACAATGATCTAATGAAAATTCAAGAATTCATATATCACTTTATATATTTTTTAAATACCAATGGGATTGTGTTATATTTTTTTTGGGTAATATATATAAAGATTGTTTTCTTACTTACTAAAATTAACCTTCCTAAAATCATATTATTCTATATTTTTAGATTATGTTCTATTATATTCCACTATGAATGATATATAAATACATTTTAAAATGATCTCAACTTGTTTTATTAATGGATGAATATTAACTCGAATTTGATCTGACTTGGGTGTAATTAAATGGATCTAATACATATTTTTTATGATCTAAATCCGATACAAGTGGTGTCTAGAGTAGGAATTTTATTATTTTATTTTAGCTTTGTTCTTGCCTAATTTAAATTAATTTTAAACTTTAAACTTTAAATAAAATTTTATTAAGATTATTTGATTTAGTTCTTTTCAATAGTGAGATATTTTGATTTTTTTTTAAAAAAATTGACATATGAAATATAATCATAACATATTTATACTAGACATGTGGTGGTAGAATTTCATTTAACAGCAAAACATTGAATGCACTATTTTGTTCAAAGATAAATAGAATAATAAATTCCATGGATATCCGAATCCGATCCACACCAATTAGGATCCAGATCTACGTACAAGTGAAAAACTGAATTGGAATACATAAAAATACAATCCATATATTAAGCAAGTCAGTCAGGTCCAAATCTAACCAGTTCACACCCCTAATCTCAGTTCTTTTTTAGTCATGATAGTACACTATCCTATATGTTATTTTAATATTAGTAACAATAATTCTAAAAAATAATATTAGCATTGTAAAAAAAAAGTTATGCAACTCACTATTTATTTTAATCTGTATATATCCAACGTGCACAGCTCAACATCCATCCGTTTCTTCCATCTTTCTAATAGATCTCGGATTCAAATATCTTTTTTTAATAATAATAATAATAATAAAAAACACAATATTTATATCGAACTCCTCCTAAAAATTCAAGCCCTGGCAACATGTCTCTTCTAAAGATACCATAAAAAATATATTATGGACTCATTCTAACACGTAGTGATTGTCCAGAAGTTGATTAAACTGGTCACATAAAGTTTCATTAAAAACAAAATGATAATATAATTTATCTTTTTATTGTTTCCAATTAATTTGCTATAAAGAAAAAATAAAATAAATATTGTAAGGCAAAAACTCACATTTTTTGCTGCCGTGCTGAAAGCTTCCCTATGGCTGATGTCAGGATTACAAGCCTTAATCCTTTGAATTTCCTCCCTGCAAAGTGATTTTACAAGAGTATATACTTTACACAGTTTTAAATAAAGGCTTAAGATCAACTCTTACTGGGAGGGGATGATGTTCATCAAAAATAGAAAATGTCAACATACTTGATGAAGCGGTTATATGCAGAAGGAACACGTTGTCTCTTCTCAGGGGCTGCTTTTGTTGACAATTGATAGGGAAATAATTAGTTCCTAAACATATATAATTAATTATATACATCAATAATTGCTATTATTTTATGTTTTATCCCGACTATATATTTAAAAATATTTAATTAATTATTATTTTTTCAAATTATACACACTAGGATTGCATCCACTGATTAGAATTGACTCACTACAAGATTTAACAGTTTTACCGACGGAATTTTTCCATCAGCGTAAGACACATATTCTGTGGGTAATTAATTTACCGACAGAATCACCGACAGAAATTCTCTGTCGGTGAATCTTTCGTCGGTAATTTTTTTTCGTCGGTAAATCCGTTGGTAATAAAAAAATAAATTTATCCATTTCATTTCATCGGTATATCCCTCGGTAATAATATTTTTTTATTATCAACGGATTTACCGACGGAATTACCGATGGAATTTCTGTCGGTAATTATTTAAAAACATTTAAAAAAATTCATTTTATAAAATTATAAAATAATTAAATTAGCATAAATTAACATTGTATAATATATACTCAAAATGCTTGGAAAAAAGAATAAGAAAATCAACTCAAACAAATTTGCAACAAATAAATAAAACAAAAAAATAAATTCAATTAAAAAAATTCATATGAAAAAAATAAAGTTGCAATTGCTAAAAATTTAAAAATCCTATAAATAAATCAACTAAAAATTGATCTCATATGGAAAAAAATCTCACAACAACATTTATACAATTATTAAGAACAAAAACAATTAAAAATAAAATAAAAAACAAATATAGTGAAAAAATCATGAAAAAAAAAGAAAAAAGAAAAATCTTACCTTAATGTAGTTGCAAGTGAAGCTAAGGAGAGAAAATTTTTTTTGTTAAGCATATTAATTAAAAAAAAACTAAGAGGATAAAAGAAGAAAGAAGAAGAAGACATACCCAAGCATGGAGGAAAAGAGAAGGAGATGAGGAGAGAAAAGAAGAGAAAGAAATATAAATTGATGTTTTTTACATATAGTGAAGAAGAAGAAGAAGAAGAAGAAGAAGAAGAAGAATAAGAAGAAGAAGAAATGAGTCTGTCTCTTGTGAAATAAGGGGATTCAGGCTTTTTATTGGGGAGCGTTACCGACGGATTTACCGACAGATAATTGAATATTAATATTTTTTAATTATTCCATCGGTAATTCCATCGGTAATATTTAATTTAAATTTTTAATTTCATAAATTTTTTTCAGAAACCGCCAACAATTACCGACGGTTTTTCAATTCGTCGGTGATTCCGTCTGTAATATTTGAATGAAAATTTTAAATTAATTGAATTTTTTTAGAAAACCGCCAAATAACACTCTTTGGAAAATACCGACGGAAAATTTCGTCGGTGATTCCCTTTGTAATTGATATGATGAACAGTGTCCACAGTTTACCGACGGAATTTGCCGTCGGTATTTTCGTTGGTAAAAATGACACGTCATCTTTTTTTTTTGCTTTGTTTTAAATTTTTTTCCCACGGTAATTCCGTTGGTATATACCGAGGGAATATTTTCGTCGGAAAAATCCCTCGAAAATTTACCAACGGAAATATTTCCTCGGTATTTTCATTTGTATTTGTCAATTTTCTAGTAGTGACTGATTTTTAACCCTAAAATAACCATAGGATATATATAATGACCATGAGTCTGTTACATTCCACCGGCAAATCCAGTGCCCACATTCCATGTTGTCAAAACCATAGCTAATTTCTTAGGTCGAATAGGCAAATATATAATTAAGCATGGTACAATCCTTCATAAAGTGACAGACAATCCATAACTAGGTCCGTGCAATTTTCATAATAAGCAAGTACAACATGCATATGCCAATGTCAATAGTGTGACTATATGTTGGTTCAACCAAATAAAGTACGAACTTAAAGACATGTATATATATTTCTCAATTTCTCTCGAATGCTTCATTAATAATCATAAAAGAAATCAATACATATGGTTATAGGGCTTCAAAAATGTCTCACCATATGTTATAGGGCAATGTTTCTCATTTAATAGTCAGTTCCATTTCTCACGAAATGTCAACACTCTTGAATGGGCTATGATATAAAAGAAAATCATCATTCTTGAACGTGGTTGATGGGGTATCTATTTTGTTAGTTTATATGGCTATAATTTGAAAAAAATAAATTTTAATTTTTTTTTTATGAATTTTAACTTTTTTCATTAAAAGAGAATTTTCAATGATACTCGTACAAAACTATATACTTTTAAATATATAATTGATGCAAAACATGGATTATGCCACACCAGATTATATAAATAAACAAAAAGTTATTATTTTTGGAGTCACTTTCTCATCAACATTTCCAAGTCCGTTCATACCTTAACCCTATGTATGTTGTTTGGAAGCATTTAACCACTTGTATCAACCACGTACTAAGGTATTACTTATCTACCTACACATTCGTATAGGTAGTACGTCCACTAGTAAACTACATTACACAACCAATAAACTATGGCAAATGACATTAAGTTTCGAGTAAAAATAAAAACGAGATGAACACGCATACATCCACCTGTGTGTGTGAGAGGGAGAAAGAGAAACTCACGGCGGACGGGGGACATTCTTGGTGGTCCATGCTCGGCAGACTTAAAAGCAGTGACCTTGTTAGGTTTGGAAGATGGCCCACTGTCCTTGTTCAAATCTTCAGAGTTTATAAGGTGCAGTTTCTGTGATTTTGAACAAATAAATTAGATAAGTGCACCAAGAAACATTTTCTTACCAAGAAAGAAAGAAAGAAAGAAAAAAGGAAATAGTAAGCCTGAATATATCACAATAGCGTAGCTTGGAAAACAGATTTGTAAGTTTTAATTAAGAATATATACAGCCAAAAGTCACACACAAATACAGGAAAAAAAAGAAGAACAATAATTGTCTTATATTACCTTTCCTTTGGGAAATGTTATAAATAATCAATTTAAAATAATGTTTGGAATCTTGTATACTGAAAAACTTGTATCCTCTTGTTCTCTAAAATTTTCCTTATATAAATATATTCTTGCCCAGCATATGAAGAGTATACAGTTAACCATAAGAATGTCCATGAAAAGAAAGTCAAAAGAATCTGAAATGATACTCACCTGGGCATCTTGAAGAGGAAGTGTTTGTAAGGAAGCTCCCATGTTCACAGACAGCAAATTGCCACAATGCCCACATCTAACTGTCACAATATTGAGCAAGCTGCTGCTTGGAACACTAACCTGCCAGGAAGAATTGTGTAACTTGAAAGGAATGTCTTATATTTTTGTGTAAATCCCCCACACCCCCACACGCACACGCACACGCACACGCACAAGAAATCACTTGGATAGATCCAAATGTATATATAATTTGCTTAAGATTTTGACAGAACCCTAGCTAGCATCCAAATTAACTGAAGCTTCGGGCTAGGTTTTGTTAGTTTGTGATTTGATCAGTTTTAAGTTAATTATGCCCACATTTTTTAAAACTAGCTGGACCATTATTGTATTAATGATCTATAAATCTAGCATGACATGTATTGATGATAGCAACATTGCAGATACTTCAACTTTATTAATTTGAGAGCTCTGCAAAAAGTAATTATAAACGACATCTATAGAACATCATATCTAGTCTTGAAATCAATAAAGTAATTTTTTTGAAAAGTTGAAGTCTCTCATGCAACTTATATATCTCATGAGAAACAAACAAAAAAATGGTTCTCTGATCTGCCATAAAAGAAATATAGGAGTTAGAACATAAGAAGGGACAAGGAGGAGAAGCAAAGGTATAGGTTGAAATTTGAAGTGGAACTATTTATAGAAAGTAAGAGAAGACAAGAAATGAGGGGGTTTATGTGAGAGATGTGAGAGATAGAAGGCGGAGCGAGGAGAAGCTGGAGGGAGTGATGAAGTAAAGCAATGTTTTCTCTGCAAGAGATCAGTGTATCATTTTTCATTATTTTAGGGCTATTTAAGGGGCTCGGAGATGCTTGAGTGATTCTTTTTTCTATGTTGGGATCGAAGGCACTTGTACTCAGTTACCACTGATTTCTCAGACCCCTCTCACATGGGTAATAACTATAGAGACCCTTAATTTAAATGCCTCCATTCTCCTCTCTCTCTCTCTCTCTCTTCCCCCCTTCAATATTTCCTTCCTTTCGGTGCTATACTGACTTTTTTGCCTGACAAAGAAGCAAGGTGATAAAAAACAAAAAATAGCCAACACAAAGAGATTGAGAGAGAAGGAGAGGAGCTTGAAAAGGACTTGACTTGAAGGGAAACCATAAAGAACATGAGCAGTAAATTAAATACAGCTATCAAAGATGGCAAACAATAAAGATATAGGAATGATTTTTACTGAAATTTGAGTATAGTGCTTTGGATCTTCATTTCTTAAAAAAGAGATTGGGAAGAGAGAGAGAGAGAGAGAGAGAGTATTATAGGAGAATGCACTTCAAAAGGGGGTTTTAGCAGAGGCATGCTATGATGAAAGGGTTTGAAAAAGAGAGTAAAAGCATTTATTTGGGCTATGGTTTTGCTTGGCCATTATGATGCTCTTTGCCAGCTCTCTACAAACTCTCTAGTAGGAACCAAGAAAAGCAGTCACTTTTGTGCTTACAGGGATACACAATCCTGAAAATATGCAACATAACTAATATTTGAGATCAAAGAGATAATTTCAGTTCCTAAGTTTGCAGCAACAGAAGCACCCACCCACCTTCAAGATAGCGAGATCTTGAACAATATTTAACCAGTTCACCCCCTAGAAATAATGTCTAATGATAAAAGGTAATATAGATTAGTAGATGGAAAGCCATGGCTAGAAATAATTGTCAGGCTCCATTAATTAATTCATGGGCAGTAGATTAGCAGCATGAAAATTTGAAACTTTCTAAAGTTTCTGCAAGGGAAAAAGCTTCTTTTGGAGTACTGGCAACATTACCTGTCAAGTAAGAACCCTAAAACCTACCTGTAGCCCTCGTAAAAAGACCTTGGGATTTCTTTTCTTAAACTTGTTGAAATGTTACTTTCCTAGCTTTTTCTTTTTCTTCTTATTTGATAGATCACCAAGGGCTTTAAATCAAATGGGTTTCGATGAATTCTCTTGTCTTCTTCAACTACCGAGTTTTCAAAATCATAAGTCTGAAAAAGGCTTTTAAATGTTTCACATGTTTCAAGACACCAGAAATGATTTTTGCAGGCTTTGGTGGCCAAACCGAGATAGAATTTTTCATAAAATATGACACGAGAGAGAATTGCTAGCTATTTCAAAGTAAAACCAAGAAAAGTCTTCGACCAATGATGGTTCAAAGAAAATCATTCCAAGAAAAGGACTTCTTTGTATTTCAAATAAAAGATTGGATTTACAGTTACACATTATTATTCTATAAACCACATGTTTCTATATTCTCAGCACCAGTCTTTTCAGCTGAACCCCTCTTATTTCCCATCTATATTAACCTACAAAACCAAAAAACTTTCACCAACAAGAGCTTAGCTGATGATGGAACATGATGCTGTCATGACCAATTCAGCTCTGAAGACATATCATCATGAGGCAAACTCCTCAGTGATGCTACTAGCTAGGTCATAAAAGAGAGAGAGAGAGAGAGAGAGAGAGAGGATATCCGATATAACATACACACACATGGAGAAAGAGAAAAGCAGAGAAGGGAAAGGAGGAGAATTGAGTAGTGCTGTACCGCTAAAATGGTGTTGCAGAAATTGCAGTGAACATAACAAACACGTTCAGATACCACGTCCAGAGCCATCTTTTTTAGTGCTAATTAATAAAACTGTGGATTTGAGTACAGATCAAGGGAGAGAATAGAATTCCTTAACAAGAGAAAAGTGAAGACTAAGCAAAGGTACTACGTAGGATATATCTATATATCTACACACACAGATCAAGAATTAAAGAAAAAAGGGTAAACAAAAACAAAAAACAAAAAACAAAGAAAGAGAAAGAGAAAGAGAATTAATTAAAAGAAGATCAGGAAAAGACTAACTAGGTAGCAGGGTAGAGTAAGCAAGTAATAATGGAGAGAGAAGAAAACAAGGAATTCACAAGTGTACAAAAAAAATGTGAAAGATGAGAAGATGGGAAGGGACTAGAGTACTGGTCGGGCAAATTTAAAAACCAGAAATGGTATGGTATGGTATGTAGGTGGGGGTTGAGAGTGGTTTCCTAATGTTTTTGTAGTGCACAGTGACAGTGACGATATTTTTAGGGGAAAAAGGTTAGAGAGTTACGGATATATGGAGAGACAATGAAAGAAGAATATGATATGGGTGGGGTTATGATTGAGTGGGTGGGAGTCATGCATCCATTTCTCTAACCATCTCTTCTCTTTCTGTAGCGGACGATGAGAGGGATCTTGAGATATTAATTCTCTTTGGAATGTTTAGGGAAGAGAGCAAAGATACAGAGATAGATCCATGGATAAGAGTTGAATGACTTTATGAGAGTAAGAGATCAGAGGCAATTTTTTTTAGTTGATTATAACTTAGTACCTGTAGTTTATTAAAACTAATTAATTAGTCCTAAAAACCTTTTCATAAACTTTTTGTTATAATTATTTTAGATAAGACTATCGGCTGTAATGTAGTTAAGGAGTTAATATTAATGATTAGTGGTTAGCGCAGTAGGAGAGTCGTATTACCATGATCAATTGAATTAATCACCGATAATTATAAAAAACCCTTATAATATTTTATTTGATTGTATTTTTACTCTTTTGCTCTAATTTAAAAAAATATATTTTATATCTTGAATTTTATAAAGATGGTAACACTTAACATTCTAAAAACATTAATAAAAAAAATATAATTATTTATAGGTTTATCATTATATTCATTTTAATAAATAAAAAATTCTAAACCCTCCAAATAACAAAATTATCATCTATAATTTATAATTACTATAATGTCATTTATAATTCCATGAATACAAATTCTTTTAAGCATTTTGTCAAACAATTTTTAGTCATCATTGACGTTCTTTTTCTACTGTATAGGGAAAGAAAGGAACCAAAAGATTCATAATATTGTTGCATTTAAAAAAAGGAACACAATTCATGATTGTTGTGTTTGCAACACCCTGGAAGGTTAATATTATTAGTTTATTGATTGCAACACTAGACACCTATCCTTCATTGTCACCTTAAACACCTCTTCTTCCTCTTCCCCCTGTACTGGCAAAGTCACTGCATCTTCTTTGAAATAAAAGATATGGTCACAGGAAGTTTTGTTTTGTTTTTGTTTGGTCTTTCTTTCTTGCTGGTCTGGTTTCTCCTCCCTCTCCTTTATGTTGATTGTTTCCGTAGGTTGCTTGTTGTTTAAAGTAGAAGGATGGTTCAGGTTATGGTTCTTTTGATCAGAAATGGTGTTGGGTTAGTGGGTTATGGTGGAACTGTGGTCGGTTTGATGTGGATGAAGGTGGTGGGGCTGGGTTACGGAGCAGCTGGATTTCGATCTAGAAAATTGGCAGAGATAAGGAGGACAAGGATGTCATCAACTGTGGTCTGGGCTAAGATAGGTCTCTGTTGATCATTGTTTGGGTTGAGATTTGGAGGTCGATTATGGTTGGATTTTGAACTTTTTTTTTGTGAATCCAACCAGATTAGGGTGAAGTTGGGTTGAAGGCTCTAAAGGTTGTTGGTTGCATTAGGTTTTGCTCCAGCTAGGGAACAAAGGATCTAGCGAAGCAATTTCCTCTGTTTTTGTTTAGGGGCTTTTGGGGAGAATGAAAGGGTTAAAAACAATCGATGAAGGTTCTACCCAAACTAGCTAGTTCTCACAATGGTTAAAAACAACAACGTAAATTCAACTAGAATTGATGCAATTGCAACAATATAACCAAGAGTTTTGTTTATATTACTATAGTCGGCAGTAATCATGTATAATGCATATTGATCTCGAATTGTACATCACCTACAGCATCTTACCGATATATATATATATATATATATATATATATTGATTTTTATTGATTATAGACCTAAATTGTACATCACCTACCAGGTGATATAAAATTGTCAAGAGGTTTGCTTTCTCTGTGGTCTCTGGTTCAAGTCCTGTGGTTGTTCATATGATGGTCATTGGAGGCTTACATGGTCATTAACTTCAGGGCCCATGGAATTAGTCGAGTTGCGCGCAAGCTGACCCGGACACCCACGTTAAACTAAAAAAAAAATTATCCTTTGCTAATTTAAAGTTTCAACAAAAACAAAAGTTTGCAACTTGATTCAAAAAAATTCTTGCCTTGAAGAACCAAAGTTGCATGTAATTGATCACTCCAAGTTCCCTAACCCTATACTTATAACATAATGTGAATGAGAAATATAAATTGCAATGAAATTTATCATGTTCTAAAAAGTTTGGAATTTTAATCAAGAACTTAGTATTGGAATCATTCAATCACATGAAGAGAGAAAAAAAGACACACAATATGCGACAATATTAGATAAAAATTCATCAATCCTAAAATATTGCTAACAGTTGGTTTATATAGTAGAAAACTAATCATAATTTGACTTAATGGACCCAAACATGAAAAATAGGGCTTAACACATTAAAAGCAAAATATAACTAAAAATAATAAAATAAAACCTAACTCAAATAACCCTTAAATATTGCAGGCCTTATAATAAAACTAACAAAGGAAAAAAATAGTCTAACTAATTAAAACAAGCCCAAAGTCGAATTTTATAATTTGCTAGTAGAATTGAAGCCCAATTTGAAATGAATGGTTCTCTCTTTTCTTGATGAATTAGAAGGTCTACCATATGTCACTAGAAAGGTATGGATGTCTAATTTCCAATTAAACTAGAATTGCCTCAAAATTCATCATGTAGATCTAATTATGGCCAAAACAGTAGTTAAAGGTCAATATTGACAAATTTGAATCTTCTTATTTCAATCTTTCTATAACGTGTGGAAACTCCCATGCAGGCCCTTCTTGAACATGAATCAAATTAATCAAGGCTTATTCTTCATTCTTTTGATGTCCTCTCGAAGTCCACTTTAGCTCATGTATCATGAAGAAGTCCATTCATTGAATCCTTGGATATCTTTGCTTCAAGTCTCGTGACTGGACCCAATAGAACTTATAATGGATCTTTTGGGATTGAAGCTAGGATCACATCATTCCTTCTCTCCTCAAAAGGATTTGCTCTCAAATCATCACCTATATATATATATATATATATATATATATATATATATATTAAATGTAACACCAATACCATACTCACCTGGTAATTCCACTTTGTAAGCATACATTGATCTTTTCAAGAATTTGGAAGGATTCGTCTCCTCTCGACATCAACTTAGATCTTATTTGAGTAGGAAATCTTTTTTTCCTCATATATATCCAAACTCAATCTCTTGGTTCAAATACCATTTTTTTTCATTCCCATATTAGCCTTATATGCTTATTGTTCATTCATGTTTTCAATATGTTGTCATATATTGATAATCAAATTTTTGATAACCTATGCTTTTTTGCGAGACAATGCATTTGCAATGATGTTTTCCTCACCTTACTCGTACTTAATGACATATAGGAATACCTCAATGAACTCAATCCACTTGAAATTTCGCTTATTCAACTTACATTGGCTCCTTAAGTGTTTTAAAGATTGATAGTCTGTATGTATCATAAACTTCTTAGGCCAAAGATAATGTTGTCAAGTCTCCAAGGTCCTCACCAATGCTCATAACTATTTATCACATATTGGATAATTAAGAGTTGTTTAATTAAACTTCTCATTGAAATAGAATAATTCTTAATCCGACCATTGAATCGAGCTGAAATTTTACGTGGAGTCTCCTGACATATTTTCCTACCTTGGGTTAAAATTTTAGGTCAATCGAAGTCAGGAAGGCATCGCAATATTGGTCAATAGAAGTGTACGAATTTTGTTATTTAATTTCTTTTAACTTGTGGACTTCCTATTTGGTTAGGATTCTTTTCCTACAAGGATGTGATAGCTGGTTTTGGGAATTTTCTAGTCTTGCAAGGATATTTAATAGGCAACAACATAATTTCCATGTATGATATGTACTCCGTATTAATGTGGAATCTTTATGGTGTATGAAAACAATTATTCTATCCTTATTATAGTAAGAATCTATCATTAAATAAGTTTTCAAGTCAACTAAGGATATTTTGCAAACAAGGAAACTAAAAAGGAGACAATTCAGATTAAAAAAACTTCTTGTTTGCCGCATTTTTTATGTGTATTGGTGAGATACTCTCCCTTCTTTGGTTCTCTAAAGAACTAAAACGACTTATCAAAGAACAACTAACTTCGTGGCGTCATCCTTAGACTTTTTATTCGCGAATTAATATTTTTTGGGTAGGGATTTCCATTTTCAATAGTGTTGGTGCCTAGATACATCTTTGTATCACACTCATATCAAACCTAATTTACTTGGCTTTTCGGGAATTTGATGTCTTTGAATGTGGATTGCGTGACCATGTGATCACGAGGTTCTTATAATTCGATATTAGAGCTTGGCTCCATTAATCAAGATATATCCTTTTATTTCTTGTATTTTTGTTTTTACCTTCTGCATTAATTTTTCTTTGTGTTGTTTTTGTTTCGGGTTTGATCTTGTTTCAAATTAGTTTTGGTCAAATTATCTTCTTCCTACGGTATTCTTGATTAGTTATTTTGAATTGAGTCTTTTAGGATTAAAAAAAGGGTGTCATATTATTCTTTCTTTCCATAATTTCTTTTTAGAGTAAAAAAACAAAAAACAAAAAACAAAAACGTTATTAACAAAGGGGTTTGTTTCGCTTCTATTTTATGTCCACTTATCAAACCATATTGTAATTATGTAAAACTTGATACCTGGTTATTAGGATGAAATTGCACAATATATCACTTTTCAACTCATTTGGACATTGTTTGGTTTAGGTTCTAAATTCAGGTTTTAAAGAGGCTGATTCACGTCAATTTCGCATCTATATATCAAATCAATTCGGAATTAAATCAAACTTAATATTCTGTTTTTTTGGTGTGACTTTGGTCTAAATATCAAATTTCAAACCATTTGGAAGTCGTTTGGTTTAGGTTCCTTTTTTGGGTCTAAAGGGGGTTTGATATGTTCGTCAATTGAAAGTCGATATAATTTTAGGTTAGTTTTAGTCCTCAGTGTCTTCTTACTTTCTTTATTGTCATTAGCTTTTGATATAAAAAAAAATGCAAAGAGATAATCCTCTCAAGGATTTGAAATGGCCCATCTCCTCGTGGTTGTATCTTTGATATCTTGTGGGCCGAAAATCTCTCCTTGTGTATAGCATCCAAACCTAATCGTCGGGCTGAAAGACAACATGTTTGCGTCCCTTATTAGCTTTGGTCGCAAACATAATTTCTCTTTTCAATCTGTTGCCGCACACTCTCATGGAATGTCTTCACCACATATCCTTTACGGTTACCATCCAAACTAACCATTTCATCAACAGGCAAAGGAATTAAATCTATGGGTGTTAAAGGCTTAAATCAATACATAATTTCAAATGGTAAAACTACGATTATATGCAAACTGATGCGGATCAGCCCAACACCAAGCGTAATCATGCCAATAACCCATTGGAGGTGCCAATTAGGCCAATCACAAGAGCTAGGGCAAAGAAGCTTAAAGAAGCATTGAATGGACTTGTTTAGAACATATGGAGCAAAATGGACCTAGAGGGGCTTGGGACATTTAAAAAGCATGAAGGACAACCTTTAATTCATCTAGTTCAGGTCCAAGAAGAGCCCAATTCATGTGGAACCAGGGGTTGATGTGTCCAGCCCAATACCAGTCTTGTTAGGCTTGTTTTTTTCCTAATGCTACAAGGATAAAAAGTCACCAATTTATTCTCCTAATTAAGTAAGGAAGTTGGCCATATCTTATTCCTAAATATGGAAGGACTATTTAATGCTTTTCCTAACTTAGAAAGGAAAGTAATTAAATCAGCAACAAAGGAGGAAATTTGTTTTCTCATTTGTCCAAGTTAAACAAGGAAATCCAAGCTAATCAAGGACATCAAAGGGGGGCAACAACACTTTTTTTTTTTTGTAAGCTGACATATGTATTAAAAGAAGAAGATACAAAGATTATAAGGGGCATACCCCAGATTTACAATGAGAAAAGAAACATAAAACAACAGATGGCTACAGGCTAGCCACCGAACAGAAAACTGAGACCTCACTAGATTCGTTAGGGAACCAATACAACTAGCTAACTATCAAATTAAAAATCTATGTTATTAACCCTCCAAGCTCTTTGGATCTTTTTGTTTTCATTTGTTGGTAGGACGTTCCTCATCAAATCAACCTTATCGTGAATGATACATTCGATTTGATTAAAGACCAAATTCGAAGTTCTAGACATTCTAACAAAAATCCTTGCATTCTGTTCTTGCCATACATGATACATTGTAGCTGCGAAACTTAGTTTATGGGAAAAATTGACGAAACTCTTGCCATGCCAAGTGACAGTGGCCTATCGAATCCATTCATCCCAGCCTTTTGTCATTATTGGAATGTCGCATCTGTCACAAACATCCCACCAGATCGCTTTAGTATAGGAGCATTTAAAGAACAAGTGGTTGTGATCTTTCATTGTTGCGGAGACAGAGTGAGCATCTATTAGGACCATGTATACCAAACCGATGAAGTCTATCTTGAGTTGTGAGTTTCTGTTGGACAACCATCTATAGAAGAAACGAATGTCTTGGAACAACATTCTTGAACCACACAATGTCATGCCACTCAACCATCTGACGATGAATTCTTGGTTGCTCCCATGCTACTTTGACCGAGAATCTGTAATTTGGCAAATCCAACCAAACTATCTCATCCCTTTACCCCATCTTAGGATCAGAATTGGAAGGAATAGCTTCTACAATGGGGTGTCAGCCAATAGCTTGGGTGATAGGAATTTTCCATTCTAAGTTATGAATCAGCACATTCATCTTCGCGTTCTTTCCATACCTGAATCATAGATGAATCTTTCCCTGTAAGAATTCGCGAGTGGGCTGTGAGGATGCCAATTGTCAAACTATAGAGAGGTTGTCATTCCATCTCCTATGATGTGCTTCATCTTCGGCGATGCTAAGGATCTGAGCTTTAGAATCTTTCCTCAAGCCCAAGAGCAATTCTCTGGCATCTTGATTGTCCAGAAATTCCTACCTCGCAATAGATTGGATCTGATCCAAGCAGACGAGATTGAGCCATCTAATCATTGCATAGGTTCCAAATGTGTTTCAACAAAGCAATCTTGTTCCATTATGTTATCCTTTTTATTCCTAGCCCCCCCTCCTTTTTTGGAAGACATACCTGATCCCAAGCCACTTTAGCCCTAGTAGTTCGCATATCTAAACCTGACCAAAGAAAGGATTTCATAATTTGCTCCACATTATTAATTACTTGCCCAGGTAAGAGGAAAAGAGATGCCCAATAGACCTGTATGGAAAATAAGACTGAATTAATCAGTTGTACCCGTCTTGCATACGAGAGTGTTCTACAAGTCTAATGTCGAACTTTAGAGGTGATTCGATCCACGAGGCCCTTACAATAAACAACCTTTAGTCTGGATGAGATAAGAGGTACTCCCAAATATTTCATAGGGAGCTCCCCCTCTCTATACCCAAGAATACGAATAATTTGTTCCCTCTCAGCATTTAACGCACCGCTCAAGAAGATGTCACTTTTGTTTGGATTTGGATACAGACCTGATAGATCTTGAAAATTTGTGAGCACAGTTCTGATCATACGAATTGAGTTTACATCCCCTTCGTTAAAATCATCAAGTCGTCAGCAAAATAAAGATGAGAAATTTTTTCCTTTTTACATCTCCAGTGGAACTTGAATCTTGGTTGGCACTCATCTTGCAGAATAGCCCCGAAAGGATTTCCATACATAGGACAAACAAATATGGGATAGTGGATCACTTTAGAACCCTAGGCATCTGATCCACTCCTAACACACGATGGAAGTACGCAACTACTTCTGATTTGACTACCTCGTGTCCTTTGACAACCTCTCCATCCTCCCTTGTAAGTGATAGAAGCTTATTTCTATTCTGTCTTCGATTTATTGATTTGTGAAAGTAGCTAGTATTCTGATCCCCCAAGCTAAGCCATTCTATCCTTGCCTTCTGTTTGAAAAAACTCTCTTCAGCGCTAACGGTAGAAGCATATTTACAAACAACATCCTTTTCTCGCATGCACAAAGTTGGATTCTCATGCGCTGTATGCAGAGCCTGTTGAGCCTTATCCATTTCGTTTTTTGCATCTTTGACTTTATCTGAACAATTCCTGCTTTAGCTTTCTTAGTTTGCAACACAGCTGATACATTGGACAACCCCCCGAATTCTGATCCCATACCTTCTTCACCAAGGGCATGAACTCGTCATGATCCATCCACATATCGAAGAATCTGAATGGTTTCTTTATGTTCTGATCATTGCCAGTAACCTATACCAACATAGGAGAATGGTCTGACATACCCGAAGGCAAAAATCTCGCTTCCGATAATGGGAAGTTCAGATTCCAATTCTCATTGACAAGCACTCTATCTAGTTTCCGCATAATCAGATTCTCAGGACATTGGTTCGACCAAGTATAATGCATACCTAAATACCGAAGATCATCTACTTTCGCTTCTCAAATACATGTATCCAATCTTTCCATAGTACCAGCCCACGTAGTAGACCCTCCTAACCTATCTGACTGGTTGCGGATAACATTAAAGTCACCCATAAGAATCCACGGGGTTGACTCTCATCCATCACTACGACTCACTATATCAGACCATAATGCCTTACGTAAGGAAGCATTATTGTCTCCGTAAATAATTGAAGTATTGAAACAGATATTGGTAGCTAATATAGTGAAAAAAACATGAATAGCCTGGTCTGACATTCCGAAAACATCCACCTTCACCGTATCAGCATTCCAACAAACCCAGATACGACTACGACAAGAGAAATCATAATTATAGAAGAAGGACCAATTATGCATAAAAAGTTGAGAAACATTATCTTTATTCTTGTCTCTAACTCGAGTTTCAACCAAACCAAAAAGAGCTATCCTCTCTTGATGGATGAGCCGACATAATGCTGAATGCTTTATAGGATCATTCAAACCTCTAACATTCCAACATCCAATAATCATAGGAAAATAGAGAGGAGTACAAACAACAACACAAAGATTACCTTGACATGCTTCCTGGAAAGGAGCCAAATTTCTTATTCTTCTTTGAAGAGGCTTTTGAACCCTTTTTCTTTTTCTCTAGAGAGTCTCTAACCTTAATAGCTAACTGATTAACAGTTTCCCTTTCGGTGGAATTCGGGGTTTGAGGAGTTGTCATGATCGTTGACGTCAACTCCTTATCGGTTCGTTCCCCATCTGTATCACCTCCCATTGCGTCCATCTCATGATCTAAAGCAGTACTTGTAGCCTCCTGCTCCTGCTTCATGTCTCCTCGTAAACTCTTCAAGTCAAGAGGAGAGGAAGGATTTTCATCTTCATAACAATCAACATTGCGCATATCTGATGCCGCATGATCATTCATATTACAATCAGACATATGTATACCAGATGTTGAACAACCATTCTCATTACAATTTCCCACTTTAGATGCCAAGGGATCATTCTCACCACTCACAGAACCCTTATTTCGTTTACCAACTACCTGCCACTGAAACTAATTCTGCTTGTTATCCGCAGATTTAGAGTTCACAGCTCCTACAATCCTCTTACCCTTTGCCACCACTTTAAGCTTATCAATGTTATTAGTAGCACATATCGCTGTGGTGTGTCCAAAGACATTGCAATTACTGCACTTCGATGGTATCCATTCGTAATCAGCTGAAATTGTTATGAATAACCCATTTGGACAGCGAAGGTCGTATTCCTTAACCAACATCTTCGAAGCATCTATCTCAACGCAAACTCTTGTGTAACTAAGCCTTTTATGCAACAATGTGGTATGATTAGCATGAAGAGGGACCCCAATAGCACTCGCTACACAGCTCAACCTCTTAACAGTCCAATACTCAAGAGAAACATTATACAACCTAACCCATACCGGAACTCTAGCCAAATCATCTTTCAAAAATTGCATATTCGGTTGCCAACATTTAAGCACCAAAGGTCTGTTTGCCATGTGCCATGGGGCTCTTTCCAGCACATTAGTGGCATGATCGACAGAATCAAAAGTGAAGAGGAAGAAACCATTATCCGAAGATAAAACATCTAATAGACCGTAGGAGCCCCAAATTCTTTTGGCAATAGAATTAACAACGGGATACAGTAATTTCTGCCCCACAAAATGACCAACTAGGGTGGATTTCCAAAGTTCGCAGCCATCTTCAAACATATCAAGTGGAGGAGCTACTGTCACACGACCATCAGTCATAGCGGAGGAAGCAAAATGCAAATTACGGACTAGATTAATTCCAAGGGTCTTGCTACCCTTATTGTCATCAACATCAGAACCCTTCAAAGCATTTAAAAAATTTAATTTGGGTCTAAGGTTTAGTTGTTCTTGTTGCTGAGACCCTACCTTCACCTCATCAACTTTAGAACCCAACACATGGTTCATTTCTGGAACAACATTAGAAGCTTGGACATTAGAATGTTTCTCTATACTAACATCAGAATCAGCTTGAAACTGAGAAATCCTCATCCCATGCTATTCAACATATCTTGTAGTTCTAATCTTAATATATGTCCAGACTTAACTTCATTGTGTTGTTCAATGTTAGAGCTAACCATTGGAACATTTTCCACAGAAGAACATAGAGACATTATGGCAGCATACAAATACTAGAGAGAACAAAATTCTAATAAGAGAAATGAGTCCAAGAAGCAACCTAAGCTCAGAAATAACAGCAACCTAATCTCATAAACAACAAGATTCATATTAGTTCATGAAGGAAGAAGAAAATTACAGAATTACGAGGCCAGTATCTCCCAGCACACTGATTGTAACGATGATCCATTCGGTCAAGATGTAGAGCAGGTTCCAATGAACGACATACTCAAAACTGGTAACGATCCAACGGTGAACAAAGGAGATCAAGCTACGATAGCAGCACTCTGAAACTAGCAAAAAAATGAAAACTTTCCCAAGCACACTGATTGTAATGATGATCCAAGGCCAGTATCTCCCAGCACACTGATTGTAACGATGATCCGTTCGGTCAAGATGTAGAGCAGGTTCCAACGAACAACATACTCACAAATGGTAACGATCCAACGGTGAACAAAGGAGATCAAGCTACGACAGCAACACTCTGAAACTAACAAAAAAATGAAACTTTCCCAAGAGCTGTAATTTAATCTTCAAGTATAGCAAGGGTTTTCATGTCTTTGACAGCCATAAGAGAACCCATGAAGAAAACCCATTCGTTCTGCTGCAACTTTACCACTTCTCCATAGTTCCAGAACTGAAAATGCAGAACAATAGAAATATTGCGACATCAATATCTCCCACCTCGTTGATTGGAACACAGATCCGTTCTGTCAATGTTGAGAGAAGGTTGGAATGAACAACATATAAGGGTGACAAATCTGATTCTAGCATATTTAGGGTAGTAATTTTTGAATTTTTATTATTTTTATTATTTTCATCTTAGTTTTTGGGTTATTATTACTTATCATGAACATATTTCTAAACCCATCATGAATCGCCTTCCGATCAAACTGTCATAGACGCCCCAAAAGTAAGTGAGTAGCATGCATTTAGACTACATCACACATAACCTCTTCAGAATACTTCCCAATAGCAAACGCAATCAATACTTGCTTAGAAACCTTCACTGCACCACACTCATTCAACCATTGCAATCTATAAGACCTAGGATGCTTAATACAACTCAGATTCAATTTCTTCACAACAGTATCACTAGCTACATTAGCACAACTACCTCCATCGATTATCATGCTACATACCTTCTTTTGGATGTGACATCGAGTGTGAAATATGTTTTTCCTTTGATGATCTACATCATCTTTTTTGATTTGCTTGTCCAGCGCACGCCTTATAACCAAAGCCTCCCCCTTAATAGGATATGTAATCTCCTCATCACTACAATCCACCAAAGGTGACATCTCTTCTGATATGATCCTAGCAAGGTCAAATTCAGATTTTGATGTAAAATGTGCAACTATCCAGTTTTACAGCAAAAGTCATAATTCTCAATCCGATAGTTGGATCAGGCTGCAATTTTACATGAAGTCTCCTGACATGTTGTCCTACCTTAGGTTAAAATTTCAGATCAATTAAAGTTCAGGAAGGCATCGCAATATGGGTTAACAGAGGTTGTACGAATTTTGTTATTTACTTTCTTTTGACTTGTGGACTTCCTATTTGGCTAGGATTCTTTTCCTACAAAGATATGGCAGCTTGTTTTGGGAATCTCCTAGCTCTACAAAGATCTTTAATGGGCTGCAATATAGTTTCCAAGTGTGGCAAGGGTTCATAAATGTTTCAAAATCCTTTTCTTACAAGGATTTCCTTATTCATCCTAGCTACAACAAGGAAATAAAGTCAGCATTTTATTCTCCTAATTAAGTAAGGAAGTTGGCCAGATCTTATTCCTAAAAAGGGGAGGAGTATTTAATGCTTTCTGTAACTTGGAAAGTAATTAAATTAGCAACAAAGAAGGAAATTTGTTTTCTTATTTCTCCAAGTTAAACAAGGAAATCCAAGCTAATCAAGGAGATGCATCAAATGGGGAAGCAACACAAATTTTTCAAATCAGATTTCTCCTAGTTTATTTGGGACTCCTTAAGGGTGACAAATCTGATTCTAGCATAGTTAGAATGATAATTTTTGGATTTTTATTATTTTCTTCTTAGTCTTTGAGTTATTATTACTTATTTGAGTCAGTTGTAAGTGGGCTTCATATAAGTCCATATAAGGAGGGTCCATTAGGGTTTCTTTAAGTCTAGAATCAGTATAAATAAAGGTAGTTATGCAATTTTTAAATCAATAAACTTCTTTGCCGTATTTGTTGTGTGTTGGTTGGATAATCTCCTTTCTTGGTTCTCTAAAGGATGTTGCAGCTTATTTTGGGAATCTCCTAATTCTCCAAAGATCTTTAATTGGTTGCAACATAGTTTCCATGTGTGGCAAGGATTCATAAATGTTTCAGAATCCTTTTCTTACAAGGATTCTTTATTCATCCTAGCTACAAAAAGGAAAGAAGACTTCGGAATAAATTCTACCTTCAGATCAGATTTCCTAGTCTATTTGAGACTTCTTAATGGTGACAAATCTGATTCTAGCATATTTAGGATGGTAATTTTCTGATTTTTATTATTTTCTTAGTCTTTGGGTTATTATTACTTATTTGGTGGGTCAGTTGTTAGTGGGCTTCATATAAGTCCATATAAGGGGGGTCCATTAGGGTTTCTTTAAGTCTAGAATCAGTATAAATAAAGGCAGTTATGCAATTTTCAAATCAATAAACTTCTTTACCGCACTTGTTGTGTGTTGGCGGGATAAACTTCTTCCTTGGTTCTCTAAAGGATGTTGCAGCTTATTTTGAGAATCTCCTAATTCTCCAAAGCTCTTTAATGGGTTCTAACATAGTTTTCATGTGTGGCAAGGATTCATAAATGTTTTTGAATCCTTTTCTTACAAGGATTATTTTGTCATCCTAGCTACAAAAAGGAAAGAAGACTTCTATGTGGACTTATATGATGCCCACTTACAATTAAACCCAAATAATATAAATAAACCCTAAATTAAGAAAATAATAATAATAATAATAATAATAATAAATCCGAATTTAATATCCTAAATATAATAGGATCAGATTTGTTACCCTTTAGAAGTCTCATATAAGCTAGGAGAAGGTAGAATTAATTCTGAAATCTTCTTTCCTTTTTTTGTAGCTAGGATGAATAAGGAATCCTTGTAAGAAAAGGATTCTAAAACATTTATGAATCCTTGCCACACTTGGAAACTATGTTGCAGCACATTGAAGATCTTTGTAGAAATAGGATATTCCCAAAATAAGTTGCCACATCCTTATAGGAAAAGAATCCTAGCCAAATAGGAAGTCCACAAGTCAAAAGGAAGTAAATAACAAAATTCATACAACCTCTGTTGAGCCGTGTTTAGATGCCTTCCCAAACTCCGATTGACCTGAAATTTTAACCCGACTTAGGACAACATGTCCCAAGACTCCATGTAAACTTTCAGTCCGATCTAACGGTCGAATTGAGAATTATGACTGTTGCCGTAAAACTGGATAGATGCACTTTTTACGTCAAAATCCGAATTTGACCTTTCCTAGATTGTATCAAATTGCCTTCTCATCAACACTTTCATCTCCTTCCACGACGCTATCGGCCTCTCTCCACTCCTCCTTCTACAAATCACATTCTGATCCCACCAAATCAATGCATAATCCAATACAATCCACCTTTTTCTCCCACTACAAATATGCCTCAGGATCTTTTTTACCTTCAAAAGAAGGTATTTTCAATTTGATAGCATCCAAATCACTATCTAAATTAGCATGTCCCCTAACACTACAAAAATTTTCCCTTTGGCTGAATTGGCCCCTAGTTCTATTCTCAAAATCCCTTCGGTTTCTAGGCTGCCGAAAACCTTCCCGATGGCTCATGGCCTCATCCTCAAAACCACTATCACCAATATCACCAACGTCCTCCTCAAAATCCTAAGTCGTTTACAGTTCTTTAGAGAACCAAGGAAGGGAGATTATCCCACCAACATACAATAAGTGCAGCAAGAAGTTTATTGATTTGAAAATTGCGTCACCTTACATGTTTGGTTATGCCTTTATTTATACTGACTCTAGACTTAAGAAAACCCTAATGGACCCCCCTTAGGTGGACTTATATGAAGCCCACTTACAATTGACCCAAATAAGTAATAATAACCCAAAAACTAAGAAAAAAATAAAAAAAATAAAATTCCGAAAATTATCATGCTAAATATGCTAGAATCAGATTTGTCAACCTTAAGAAGTCCCAAATAAACTAGGAGAAATCTGATTGGAAAATTTGTGTTGTTGGATTTCCTTGTTTAACTTGGACAAATAAGAAAACAAATTTCCTCCTTTGTTGCTGATTTGCTTTCCTTCCTAAGTTAGGAAAAGCATTAAATAGTCCTCCTCTCTTTAGGAATAAGATATGGTCAACTTCGTTACTTAATTAGGAGAATAAATTGCTGACTTTTTATCCTTGTAGCATTAGGAAAACAAGCCTAACAAGGCTGGTATTGGGCCGGACACATCAACCCCTTGTTCCACACGAATTGGGCTCTTCTTGGACCTGAACTAGATGAATTAAAGGCTGCCCTTCATGCTCCTTAAATGTCCCAAGCCCCTCTAGGTCCATTTTGCTCCATATGTTCTGAGCAAGCCCATTCGATGCTTCTTTAAGCTTCTTTGCCCTAGCTCTTGTGATTGACCCAATTGGCACCTCCAATGGATCATTGGCATGATTACGCTTGATGTTGGGCTGATTCGCATCATAGACTTTGTAGGGTATCCTCATCATTTTCAGAAAATATGGCCGAAGAACATAACCAATCGCTTCATAATGAGAATATTCGTGTGAGAACACTTAGAGACCACATGAATCCCACAAGAACAAGTGCAACCTCATGCATAGTTTTTCCTCTTGATGCATCTCATTTTAATTTTAAGCCAGACATTATTCAACTTTTACCTTCTTTTCATGGTTTAGATTTAGAAAATCCATACTTGCATTTAAAGGAAGATCTGTAACACCTATAATGACTCAAATTGTAGCATGAACACCATTAGATTAAAGCTTTTTCCTTTTTCACTAAAAGATAAAGATAAAACATGGCTACAAAATTTGAGACCTGGATCCATTCGTGCTTGAGATGAAATGCAACAACAATGTTTAAAGAAGTTTTTTCCGTCCCACAGAACAAACTCTTTCAAAACACAAATAATCACTTTCACTCAAAAACTAGGAGAAACATTTTACCAATGTTGGGATAGGTATCGAGACTTGCTTAATACTTGCCCTCATCATGGTTTTGAAACATGGAGATTGGTGTCACATTTTTATGAAGGGTTAACTCCTAGAGATAGACAAATGATTGAATTGATGTGCAATGGAACTTTTGAGGGTAAAGACCCTAATGAAGCAATGGAATACCTAGACTTGTTAGCTAAAAATGCGCAAAATTGAGACAACCTAAAAACCTCATACATCTAGTGTAGGTATGTAAAACCTTAGGGAAGATCATGACCTCCAAGCCAAGTTTGCATCTTTAACTAGAAAAGTCGAGGAACTAGAATTAAAAAAGAGTGGTCAACTAAAATCTGTTCAAGACATTGTGTGTCAAATCTATGAAATTAATGAACATTTAACCAATGACTGTCCAACTTTGCCTTCTTTTAAAGAATGTCTCCATGAACAAACCCATGCTTTAAACAGTTTCCAAAGGCCCAATCATAACCCATACTCGCAAAAACATACAATTCTGGATGGGAAAATCACCCAAATTTCAATTGGAAAAGTGATAACAATAATGCACAAACTTCACAGCCACCGTTTCAAGCACACCATAATTTTCAAAGTTCTCATGGATATGCACCTCATTATGCTCCACCTCCTAAAAGAAATCTTGAGGAAACATTGCATGTATTCATTGAAAAGCAAGAGACAATCAACACTCAACTTGCTCAAAGCATGACAGATTTTAAAGATACTCTTGCAAAATTGACATCTGCTCTCAGTTTCCAAGAGAAAGGTAAGTTTCCATCTCAACCACAACAAAATCCCAAGGGGCAATACAATGCAAATGCAAGTAGTTCTGGAAGCCAACACATGGATTAAGCCAAATCAGTCGTCACTCTTTGCAGTGGTAAGGTTATTGAAAAACCCATTCTTGAACCTTGTGAGAAAGATGATGAGTCAATCTCTAAGGGTAAGGAAGGAGTTGAATCTGAACATTGTAAAGAAAAGACTGATTCTTCGCCAGTACTTCCATTTCCTCATGCCATGACCAAACAAAGGAAAGTCAATCACAACTCTGAAATCTTTGAAACTTTCAAATAGGTAAGGATCAACAAGGGTTGGATGCTATTAAACAGGTTCCTTTTTATGCTAAATTTTTGAAAGATTTGTGCACTGTGAAGAGAAAACTGAATGTGAAAAAGAAAGTCTTTTTAGCTGAACAAGTAAGTATCATTCTTCAGAACAATAATGCTTTGAAATATAAAGACCCTGGTTGTCCTACAATTTCATGCTTTATTGGAGAACATAAAATTGAAAGAGCTTTACTTGATCTTTGACTCTCTTACTTGCTGATAGATCTGTAAAAGTGCTGAGAGGAATAATTGAAGATGTGTTAGTAAAAGTTGATAAATTCATTTACCCTGTGGATTTTATTGTCTTGGATACACAACCTATTGAAGCATGTAATTCATTTCCTATTATTTTAGGACGTTTGTTTCTTGCAACTTCTAATGCATTGATTAATTGTAGGAATGAACTGATAAAGCTATCTTTTGGAAACATGACATTAGAGATGAATATTTTCAACATTTGCAAGCAACCTGGAGATGATAATGATTTATAGGAAGTGGACTTTACTGAAAAATTAGTTCATGACCAATTTCAAACCACTTCTAATGAAATTGAGATTGGATACATGTATTCGAGAAGTGAAAGTAGATGATCTTCGGTATTCAGGTATGCATTATACTTGGTCGAACCAATGTCCTGAGAATCTGATTATGCAGAAATTAGATAGAGTGCTTGTCAATGAGATGTGGAATCTGAACTTCCCATTATCGGAAGCGAGATTTTTACCTTCGGGTATATCAGATCATTCTCCTATGGTGGTAAAGGTTAGTGGCAATGATCAGAACATAAAGAAACCATTCAGATTCTTCGATATGTGGATGGATCATGACGAGTTCATGCCCTTGGTGAAGAAGGTATGGGATCAGAATTCGGGGGGTTGTCCAATGTATCAGTTGTGTTGCAAACTATGAAAGCTAAAGCAGGAATTGAAACTTTTCAATATGACTCACTTCTCCAACATTTTAGATAGAGTTAAAGATGCAAAAAACGAAATGGATAAGGCTCAACAGGCTCTACATACAGCGCATGAGAATCCAATTTTGTGCATGCGAGAAAGGGATGCTGTTCGTAAATACGCTTCTACCGCAAGCTCTTGAAGGGAGTTTTTTCAAACAGAAGGCAAGGATACAATGGCTTAGCTTGGGGGATCAGAATACTAGCTACTTTCACAAATCAGTAAATGGAAGACAGAATAGAAATAAGCTTCTATCACTTACAAGGGACGATGGAGAGGTTGTCGAAGGACACGAGGCAGTCAAATCAGAAGTAATTGCATACTTCCATCATGTGTTAGGAGTGGATCAGATGCCTAGGGTTCTGAACGAGAAAGTGATGGAATCGGTAATTAACTTGAAACTGTCTTCAACGCAACAGCATGTACTCGCACAAGATGTAACAAGGGAGGAGATTAAGCATGCTATGTTTAGTTTGAAGAACAACAAAGCCCCTGGTCCGGATGGCTTTAACGCAGGTTTCTTCAAAAGAATGTGGCACATAGTTGGGGAAGATGTAATCAACGCTGTTAGATCCTTCTTTCAGAATCGTAGAATGCTTAAAGAAATGAATGCTACATCCATTTCCCTTATTCCTAAAGTTGTTAATCCTACAAGGTTGACAGATTTCCGTCCTATATCTTGCTACAATACACTGTACAAAGGCATCGCTAAGATTCTAGCTGGGAGAATCAAAGGTGTTTTGCCATCCTTCGTTGGTCCATATCAGACTGCTTTTATCTCAGGACGGAGAATCAGTGATAACATTCTTTTATCTCAGGAACTAATGAAAGGCTATCATAAATCTACGGGACCTGCTCATTGTGCTATGAAAGTTGATCTGATGAAGGCTTATGACTCGGTGCGGTGGGATTTCGTTGACGCTATGTTAATAAAAATGGGATTCCCTAGAACAGTCATTGATTGGATCATGGTTTGTGTTACATCATGTCAATTTTATCAACGTCAATGGTGAGCTTGCAGGTTACTTTCAAGGGGGAAGAGGGTCAGACAAGGGGATCCATTGTCCCCATATTTGTTTGTCCTATGTATGGAAATCCTTTCGGGGCTATTCTGCAAGATGAGTGCCATCCAAGAAATTCAAGTTCCACTGGAGATGCAAGAAAGACAAAATTTCTCATCTTTGTTTTGCTGACGACTTGATGATTTTTAGCAACGGGGATGTAAACTCAATTCGTATGATCAGAACAGTGCTCACAAAGTTTCAAGATCTATCGGTCCAGATCCAAATCCAAACAAAAGTGACATCTTCTTGAGCGGTGTGTTAAATGCTGAGAGGGAACAAATTATTCATATTCTTGGGTTTAGAGTGGGGGAGCTCCCTATGAAATATTTAGGAGTAACTCTTCTCTCATCCAGACTAAAGGCTGTTTATTGTAAGGGCCTCGTGGATCGAATCACCTCTAAAGTTCGACATTGGACTTGTAGAACACTCTCGTATGCAGGACGGGTACAACTGATTAATTCAGTCTTATTTTCCATACAGGTCTATTGGGCATCTCTCTTCCTCTTACCTGGGCAAGTAATTAAAAATGTGGAGCAAATTATGAAATCCTTTCTTTGGTCAGGTTCAGATATGAGAACTACTGGGGCTAAAGTGGCTTGGGATCAGGTATGTCTTCCAAAAATGGAGGGGGGGGCTAGGAATAAAAAGGATAACAGAATGGAACAAGATTGCTTTGTTGAAACACATTTGGAACCTGTGCAATGACTCAGATGGCTCAATATGGTCTACTTGGATCAGATCCAATATGTTGCGAGGTAGGAATTTTCTGGACAATCAAGACACCACAAAATTGCTCTTGGGCTTGGGGAAAGATTCTAAAGCTTAGATCCTTAGCATGGCCGAAGATGAAGGACATCATAGGAGATGGAATGACAACCTCTCTATGGTTTGACAATTGGCATCCTCACAGCTCACTTGTGGATTCTTACGGGGAAAGATTCATCTATGACTCGGGTATGGCCAAGAACGCGAAGGTGAATGTGCTAATTCATAACTCAGAATGGAAAACTCCTACCACCCAAGCTATTGGCTGGCACCCCATTATAGAAGCTATTCCTTCCAATTCCAATCCTAAGATGGGGCAAAAGCATGAGATAGTTTGGTTGGATTCGCCAAATCACAAATTCTCGGTCAAAGTAGCTTGGGAACAACTAAGATGTCATCGTCAGATGGTTGACTGGCATGACATTGTGTGGTTCAAGAATGTTGTTCCAAGACTTTATTTCTTCTATGGATGGCTGTCCAACAGAAACTCACAACTCAAGATAAACTTCATCGGTTTGGTATACATGGTCCCAATGGATGCTCACTCTGTCTCCACCACAATGAGGATCACAACCACTTGTTCCTTGAATGCTCCTATACTAAAGCGATCTGGTGGGATGTTTGTGACAGATGCAACATTCCAAGAATGACAAAAGGCTGGGATGAATGGATTCGATGGGCTACTGTCTCTTGGCATGGCAAGAGTTTCATCAATTTTTCTCATAAACTGAGTTTCTGATGTGCCGTGAATGATTCGAAATCCGGCAACAATGAATCTGACGAAAATGGATGAAGGATGGGTCTGGTTGTGTTGTCTTTCTTTTGGTGTTTAGGCTGGATTATAGTGATTTTAAGGTAAATAAGATGGGGGATAGACTAGAATGATACTTTGATAAGTCGATCTGGACGCCACAAAGATCAATCTAGGATTTCGACGCCACACTTTTTGTGATTGAAGAGTGGTAAGTCAGGTAGGGTTCTTCACAAAATTAATTTGGAAGAACAACTCGTAATTCTGTGAATTAAGTTTCAAATATTAGCCAAAAGTCCTTTAACTACTTGTTGCCTAAAGAATTTGTTATACATACTGATCATGAATCCTTGAAGTATCTTAAGGGGCAAAGCAAGCTGAATCGCAGACATGCTAAATGGGTGGAGTTTATGGAGTCATTTCCTTATGTCATAAAGTACAAGAAAGGGCAAGTTAATGTGGTTGTTGATGCTCTTTCTAGGAGGTTTGCACTGATCTCTATGTTGAATGCAAAGCTGATGGGTTTTTGAACAAGTGAAGGAACAGTATGCTAATGATTCCTACTTTGCTAATGTGGTTGTCGAATGTGCAAAGGGAGCTTGTGATGGGTTCTTTATGCAAGGTTACTTGTTCAAAATGGGCAGAATGTGTATTCCTTGGGATCGTTCACGGGGAGTTGCTTGTGCGAGAGGCTCATGGTGGTGGTCTTAGTGGTCATTTTAGGGAGAAGAAGACTTATGAGCTGCTGAAAGAACATTTCTTTTGGCCTAGCATGTTACGGGATGTGCACAAGGTGATTGAGAGATGTGCTATTTGCAAGAAAGCTCAGGGTAAAGAGAATGCATAAGGACTGTATATGCCACTGCCTATTCCAGAGCAACCATGGATGAATGTTAGCATGGACTTTGTACTTGGGTTACCAAGAACACAGCGTGGAAAGGATTCAATAATGGTCGTGGTTGATCGATTCTCCAAAATGTCTCATTTCATTCCTTGCAACAAAACTGACAATACAGTACATGTTGCTGATTTGTTCTTTCAAGAGATTGTTCGTTTGCATGGAGTTCCTAAAGCATTGTCTCTGATCGTGATACAAAGTTCTTAAGCCACTTTTGGAAGACTCTTTGGAGGAAGCTTGGAAGGAAGTTACTTTTCAGTACGACATGTCATCCACAAACTGATGGACAAACTGAGGTAGTAAACCGAACTTTATCTTCTTTGTTACGATCTGTTATACATGAGAATTTGAAGAGTTGGGATACTTGTTTGCCTATTGTGGAGTTTGCATATAATCGTAGTGTGCATGGGGCTACAAAATTTTCACCATTTGAGGTTGTGTATGGTTTTAATCCTTGTGTTCCTATTGATCTTGCTCATATTCCAATTGATGAGAGGACATCTATGGATGGAATTAGAAAGGCAGAATTGATGAAGAAACTACATGAGCAGGTTCGATTACATATTGAGGAGAAAACGACAAAGTATGCTAAACAAGCTAACAAGGGGCGGAAAATGGTTAGGGTTTGAACCCGGAGATCTTGTTTGGATTCATATTAGCAAGGGCGATTCCCAAGCAAACGTAAGTCCAAGTTGATGCCAAGAGTCGATGGTCCATTTCGGATTATAGAGAAGGTGAATGACAATGCGTATAAGGTAGATCTTCCTGGTGATTACAACGTATCAGCTACTTTTAATGTGAAAGACTTGACTCCATACTTGGATGACGATGACGATTCTGATTTGAGGACAAATCATTTTCAACCCGGGGCTGATGATGTGCATCATGGGAATTATAATCCATCTTGTAAAGCTAAAACTAATATGCAAGAGGATTCAGATGGTCCAATGACAAGAGCGAGAGCGAAACAACTACAAAGGGCCTTGATGAGTCAAATTGGAATGATTGAAGCTGCGTTGGAGTTAAAAATTAGCAATCAGTTTGAAATTGGTTCAAGGATGTTTATTTGCCTATAATTGGAACTTGGAGATGGGAAAAGCCCTTAATGGTTCTTTTGATGCTGGGCTACTTGAATTTGGGTTGATATGCAAATAAATGAAGGAATTGATGGTCAGAACAGCAAATGAATTTGAACCTGAATTTGAAGTCATCCATTGCATGTGAAAACAAGACTAATCTAGGTGGATTTCAAGTTCAGAACATGTTCTTTCTAGATTGTCCAACCATGATTGCATTGGACTTTTGTGTAAGAAGATATGGTTGTTTTAAATTTGGTCTGTTTATGTTAGAAAGGTCAAAAAACATGTGCTAGTTAATTTGTCTAGGTTAGTTTGTCAAAGTCTATTTTTTGGGCTTGACTTCTGCCATGTTGAATTTTTCCTAACTTTGGAGGGATGTTCCAGTTATAAATATAGTATCAGAATATGTAATAAAGGACTTTTGACTAATATTTGAAACTTAATTCACAGAATTACGAGTTGTTCTTCCAAATTGATTTTGTGAAGAACCCTACCTGACTTATCACTCATCAATCACAAAGAGTGTGGCGTCGAAATCCTAGATTGATCTTTGTGGCGTCCAGATCGACTTATCAAAGTATCATACTAGTCTATCCCCCATCTTATTTACCTTAAAATCACTATAATCCAGCCTAAACACCAAAAGAAAGACAACACAACCAGACCCATCCTTCATCCATTTTCGTCATATTCATTGTTTCCGATTTTTCAAATCATTCACGGCACATCATCTGGTATCAGAGCATCAGTTGCGATCTGAGGCGGGAGCAAAAAATAGAAGAAAGGCTTGCTAGAATTAAGGTTGATAAACTTAATTATAGCTGGAGATAAAGAAGATTTGCCAAAAGGGTTAAGTTTGGAACAGGCACAGGTTATGGAATGATTGAAGAGATCTATGTTGAACAACCACTTGGATACATCAAAGCTAGAAATGAAGGCAAAGTATACAAGTTGAAGAAAGCTCTTTATGGTCTAAAGCAAGCTCCTCGTGCTTGGAATACCAGAATTGACAGGTATTTTTAAGAAAATAGATTTGAAAAATGTTCATATGAACACGCAATATATGTGAAGAAAGAAGCAGATGGCAGCATATTATTTGTGTGCCTATATGTTGATGATTTACTATTCACCGGCAACAACCCTATCATGTTTGAAGCCTTCAAGAAAAGCATGGTACAGGAGTTTGAGATGACAGACATTGGTCTGATGGCACACTTTCTTGGCTTAGAAGTGGTGCAGAAAGAAGAAGGGATTTTTGTATCCCAATAAGCCAAAGATATTCTTGAAAGGTTCAAGATGGAAGGCTGCAATCCGGTATCAACTCCAGTTGAGAATGGACTGGAATTGAGGAAGAGCAAAGTTGGAAATGTTGATCCAACTTACTTCAAAAGCTTAGTAGGAAGCTTAAGGTACTTGACATGTACCAGACCGGATATACTCTACGGAGTTGGTCTTATCAGCAGATACATGGAGACACCAGACCAGTCTCACTTAAATGCAGCCAAGAGAATTCTTCGCTACATCAAAGGAACAATCAATGAAGGTATGTTTTATACCTCAAGTACAAACTTCAATCTTGTTGGCTACTCGGATAGTGATTGGGGTAGAGATCTGGATGAAAGGAAAAGCACAACAGGGTTTGTTTTTTTCATGGGAGATACATCTTTCACATGGTCATCCAAGAAGCAATCGATAGTAACGTTATCAAGCTGTGAAGCTGAGTATGTTGCTGCCAACTCAGCTGTATGCCATTTAATATGGTTAAGACACACACACACACTCTCTCTCTCTCTCTCTCTCTCTCTATTTATTTATTTATTTTGAAAAGGCGTGTGTATGTACAGGTAGTTATGATTGTGGTTCACATCTTCCCTTGGTTTTACGTCCAAAAACAGCTTAAACGCCCTTTATGGGTCGGGGATAGGCTTTCCATCCAGTTTTTTTAAAAACTGGCAAACAAGGTCTTTTATAGTCAGATTCTCGATCATGTTCTTTATGGAATTGTGGCCATAAATCATAAATAGCACGATGCACATCTCCACTAGGATGCGTCTCAAGGGTCAATAGAAGATTATCTAAAGACCCCTTACTCAGGCCATCCTTAATGAATTGTATTTTATCTTTACAGTTTATAGATATTGTTCCTAAAGAACGACATGTTGCATTACAAGTTCATTTAGCACATCTGTGACAGACTTTCAGTCGTTTTGCATGACGTTTCTTTGCAAAAGTGCGTTTACCTGTTCCAGGCATGTATAAGATGAAAGAATTGGAGGACTCACCTGATAATCGGACCTTTGCTTCAATCAGCCAACGAATATCTTTAGGAATTCCATGATTCATTAACAACCTCAATTTTGCACACCTAGCACGGTAAATTTTTGTAATCGCATTCTAAGGCAGAGCGGGAAAGTACTTTTTCAATTTTTCAAGAGTGGTGTCCATTTTCAAATAAGAATTGGAGAAGAGATTCAAAGAAGGGAGAAAGAGCAAAGAATTGCACAAATATATACAGATATCAGTTATTATGGAAAACTGAAAGAACCGACTGAAGTCACGGAATACCGTTATCCGCCATTTGACCGGGGTGAGAGAGACTAGCAAAAAAAAATTCACACCAAAATGAAACACAAAACAATGTGAGAAAAAGAATCGTTCTTTATATACAGGATCACTCAATTCAATAGAGTCATTTTCAACTGAAAAATTGTCAAAGTAAACTTTTAAACGATGTCCATTTACCTTGAAAACATTGTCATTCTTTGGATTCTCGATATCACAGGCCCTATATGGATACGTGTTTCACAATAAAAGGACCGCTCCATCTTGATCTTAGCTTTCCAAGAAATAAATGAAGTCGAGAATTATAAAGCAAAACTTTTTGACCAACATCAAATGTTTTTCTCAAGATTCTCCTGTTATGAAATTCTTTGATTCTTGCTTTATGAATTTTTGAATTCTCATCCTAACTACACAAGGAAAGGAGGGCTGGTAGTATCACAAAAAGATAAGAGAGAGAGAAAGAGAGAGAGAGAGAGAGAGAGTGGTGCTGTCGGAGCTACATCTACTCCGTTCATCGTTGGATTGTTCTCATTTCTGACTATGTTGTTCCTTCCAACCTCTCTCAACATTGACCGAACGGATTTGTTATCCAATCAACGAGGTAAGAGATATTGATCTCGCAATATTTCTACTATTCTGCATTTTCAGTTCTGGAACTATGGAGAAGTGGTGAAGTTGCAGCATAGTGAATGGATTGTCATAGACATGAAGGTCTTTGCCATATGTGAAGATTAAATCACAGTTCTTTGGAAAAAGTTTCATCTTTTCTTGCTAGTTTCAGAGTGGTTTGTCATAGCTTGATCTCCTTTGTTCACCGTTAGATCGTTACCATTTTTTAGTATGTTGTTCTTCGGAACCTACTCTACATCTTGACCGAACGGATCATTGTTATAATCAGTGTGCTGGGAGATATTGGGCTCATAATTTTGTAATTGTCTCCTTCCTTCATGAACTATTCTGCATCTTGTTGTTTATGAGTTAGGTTCTTTATTATTTCTGAGTTTAGGTTGCTTCTTGGACTCAGTTTATCTTATTAGAATTTTGTTCTCTCTAGTATTTGTATGCTACCATAATGTCTCTATGTTCTTATGTGGAAAATGTTCCAATGGTTAGCTCTAACATTGAACAACACAATCAAGTTAAGTCTGGACATACATTAAAATTAGAATTGCAAGATATGTTGAATAGCCATGGGATGAGGATTTCTCAATTTCAAGCTGATTCTGATGTTGGTATAGAGAACCACTCTACTGTCCAAGTTCCTAATGTTGTTCCAGAAATGAACCATGTGTTGGGTTCTAAAGTTGACGAGGTGAAGGTAGGGTCTCATCAACAAGAACAACTAAAACCTAGACCCAAATTGAACTTTTTAACTGCTTTGAAGGGTTCTGATGTTGATGACAATGAGGGTAGCAAGACCCTTGGCATTAGTTCATCCAGAATCTGCACTTTGCTCCCCCTACTATGACGGATGGTCGTGTGACAGTAGCTCCTCCACTTGATGTGTTTGAAGATGGCTGCGAATTTTGGAAATCCACCCTAGTTGGTCATTTTGTGGGGCAGAAATTACCGTATCCCATGGTTAATTCTATTGCCAACAAAATATGGAGCTCCTACGGTCTATCAGAAGTTTTGTCTTCGGATAACGGTTTCTTCATCTTCAATTTTGATTCTGTTGATCATGCCACTAATGTGCTGGAACGAGCCCCATGGCACAGATGAGGTCTCGTCGTGCCAGGCTTGAGTGACGGTTCGAAAGGGCCATAACTTTTGATCCGACCGTAGGATCGCGATCAAACTTTTACTGGAGTTTCCGGATGCCCTTGTGCTTGGAGTGGATGAGGAATCGATACTCGGTGATGATGAGGTCTCGTCGTGCCAGGCTTGAGTGACGGTTTGAAAGGGCCATAACTTTTGATCCGACCGTAGGATCGCGATCAAACTTTTACTGGAGTTTCCGGATGCCCTTGTGCTTGGAGTGGATGAGGAATCGATACTCGGTGATGATGAGGTCTTGTCGCGCCAGGTTGAGTAACGGTTCGAAAGGGCAATAATTTTTGATACGACCTTTGAATCGCCATCAAACATTTACTGGACTTTCAAGATGCCTTTTTCCATGAAGTCGATGCGGAATCCATACTCGGTGTGGAGGAGTTGTGGTCGCGCCAGGCTCGATGAACGGTTCGAAAGGGCCATAACTTTTGATCCGATTGTAGGATCGCGATCAAACTTTTACTGGAGTTTCCGGATGCCCTTGTGCTTGGAGTGGATGAGGAATCGATACTCGGTGATGATGAGGTCTCGTCGTGCCAGGCTTGAGTGACGGTTCGAAAGGGCCATAACTTTTGATCCAACCGTAGGATCGCGATCAAACTTTTACTGGAGTTTCCGGATGCCCTTGTGCTTGGAGTGGATGAGGAATCGATACTCGGTGATGATGAGGTCTCGTCGTGCCAGGCTTGAGTGACGGTTCGAAAGGGCCATAACTTTTGATCCGACCGTAGGATCGCGATCAAACTTTTACTGGAGTTTCCGGATGCCCTTGTGCTTGGAGAGGATGAAGAATCGATACTCGGTGATGATGAGGTCTTGTCGCGCCAGGTTGAGTAACGGTTCGAAAGGGCAATAATTTTTGATACGACCGTTGAATCGCCATCAAACATTTACTGGACTTTCAAGATGCCTTTTTCCATGAAGTCGATGTGGAATCCATACTCGGTGTGGAGGAGGTGTGGTCGCGCCAAGCTTAATTAACGGTTGGAAAGGGCCATAACTTTTGATCCGACCGTAGGATCGCGATCAAACTTTTACTGGAGTTTCCGGATGCCCTTGTGCTTGGAGTGGATGAGGAATCGATACTCGGTGATGATGAGGTCTCGTCGTGCCAGGCGTGAGTGACGGTTCGAAAGGGCCATAACTTTTGATCCAACCGTAGGATCGCGATCAAACTTTTACTGGAGTTTCCGGATGCCCTTGTGCTTGGAGTGGATGAGGAATAGATACTCGGTGATGATGAGGTCTCGTCGCGCCAAGTTGAGTAACGGTTCGAAAGGGCAATAATTTTTGATACGACCTTTGAATCGCTATCAAACATTTTCTTGACTTTCCCGATGCCTTTTTCCATGAAGTCGATGTGGAATCCATACTCGGTGTGGAGGAGGTGTGGTCGCGCCAGGCTTGATTAACGGTTCGAAAGGGCCATAACTTTTGATCCCACCGTTGGATCGCGATCACACTTTTAGTGGAGTTTCCGGATGCCCTTGTGCTTGGAGTGGATGAGGAATCGATACTCGGTGATGATGAGGTCTCGTCGTGCCAGGCTTGAGTGACGGTTCGAAAGGGCCATAACTTTTGATGCGACCGTAGGATCGCGATCAAACTTTTACTGGAGTTTCCGGATGCCCTTGTGCTTGGAGTGGATGAGGAATCGATACTCGGTGATGATGAGGTCTTGTCGCGCCAGGTTGAGTAACGGTTCGGAAGGGCAATAAATTTTTATACGACCGTTGGATTGCCATCAAACATTTACTGGACTTTCAAGATGCCTTTTTCCATGAAGTCGATGTGGAATCCATACTCGGTGTGGAGGAGGTGTGGTCGCGCCAGGCTTGATTCACGGTTCGAAAGGACCATAACTTTTGATCCCACCGTTGGATCGCGATCACACTTTTAGTGGAGTTTCCGGATGCCCTTGTGCTTGGAATGGATGAGGAATCGATACTCGGTGATGATGAGGTCTCGTCGTTCCAGGCTTGAGTGACGGTTCGAAAGGGCCATAACTTTTGATGCGACCGTAGGATCGCGATCAAACTTTTAGTGGAGTTTCCGGATGCCCTTGTGCTTGGAGTGGATGAGGAATCGATACTCGGTGATGATGAGGTCTTGTCGCGCCAGGTTGAGTAACGGTTCGAAAGGGCAATAATTTTTGATACGACCGTTGAATCGCCATCAAACATTTCCTGGAGTTTCAAGATGCCTTTTTCCATGAAGTCGATGTGGAATCCATACTCGGTGTGGAGGAGGTGTGGTCGCGCCAGGCTTGATTAACGGTTCGAAAGGGCCATAACTTTTGATTCCACCGTTGGATCGCGATCACACTTTTAGTGGAGTTTCCGGATGCCCTTGTGCTTGGAGTGGATGAGGTATCGATACTCGGTGATGATGAGGTCTCGTCGTGCCAGGCTTGAGTGACGGTTCGAAAGGGCCATAAATTTTGATCCGACCGTAGGATCGCGATCAAACTTTTACTGGAGTTTCCGGATGCCCTTGTGCTTAGAGTGGATGAGCAATCGATACTCGGTGATGATGAGGTCTTGTCGCGCCAGGTTGAGTAACGGTTCGAAAGGGCAATAATTTTTGATACGACCGTTGAAGCGCCATCAAACATTTACTGGAGTTTCAAGATGGCTTTTTCCATGAAGTCGATGTGGAATGCATACTCGGTGTGGAGGAGGTGTGGTCGCGCCAGGTTTGATTAACGGTTCGAAAGGGCCATAACTTTTGATCCCACCGTTGGATCGCGATCACACTTTTAGTGGAGTTTCCGGATGCCCTTGTGCTTGGAATGGATGAGGAATCGATACTCGGTGATGATGAGGTCTTGTCGCGCCAGGTTGAGTAACGGTTCGAAAGGGCAATAATTTTTGATACGACCTTTGAATCGCTATCAAATATTTTCTTGACTTTCACGATGCCTTTTTCCTTGAAGTCGATGTGGAATCCATACTCGGTGTGGAGGAGGTGTGGTCGCGCCAGGCTTGATTAACGGTTCGAAAGGGCCATAACTTTTGATCCCACCGTTGGATCGCGATCACACTTTTAGTGGAGTTTCCGGATGCCCTTGTGCTTGGACTGGATGAGGAATCGATACTCATGATGATGAGGTCTCGTCGTTCCAGGCTTGAGTGACGGTTCGAAAGGGCCATAACTTTTGATGCGACCGTTGGATCGCGATCAAACTTTTACTGGAGTTTCCGGATGCCCTTGTGCTTGGAGTGGATGAAGAATCGATACTCGGTGATGATGAGGTCTTGTCGCGCCAGGTTGAGTAACGGTTCGGAAGGGCAATAAATTTTTATACGACCGTTGGATTGCCATCAAACATTTACTGGACTTTCAAGATGCCTTTTTCCATGAAGTCGATGTGGAATCCATACTCGGTGTGGAGGAGGTGTGGTCGCGCCAGGCTTGATTCACGGTTCGAAAGGACCATAACTTTTGATCCCACCGTTGGATCGCGATCACACTTTTAGTGGAGTTTCCGGATGCCCTTGTGCTTGGAATGGATGAGGAATCGATACTCGGTGATGATGAGGTCTTGCTGCCCGTGCTTGAGTGACGGTTCGAAAGGGCCATAACTTTTGATGCGACCGTAGGATCGCGATCAAACTTTTACTGGAGTTTCCGGATGCCCTTGTGCTTGGAGTGGATGAGGAATCGATACTCGGTGATGATGAGGTCTTGTCGCGCCAGGTTGAGTAACGGTTCGAAAGGGCAATAATTTTTGATACGACCGTTGAACCGCCATCAAACATTTACTGGACTTTCAAGATGCCTTTTTCCATGAAGTCGATGTGGAATCCATACTCGGTGTGGAGGAGGTGTGGTCGCGCCAGGCTTGAGTAACGGCTCGAAAGGGCCTTAACTTTTTATCCGACCGTAGGATCGCGATCAAACTTTTACTGGAGTTTCCGGATGCCCTTGTGCTTGGAGTGGATGAGGAATCGATACTCGGTGATGATGAGGTCTCGTCGTGCCAGGCTTGAGTGACGGTTCGAAAGGGCCATAACTTTTGATCCGACCGTAGGATCGCGATCACACTTTTACTGGAGTTTCCGGATGCCCTTGTGCTTGGAGTGGATGAGGAATCGATACTCGGTGATGATGAGGTCTTGTCGCGCCAGGTTGAGTAACGGTTCGAAAGGGCAATAATTTTTGATACGACCTTTGAATCGCTATCAAACATTTTCTTGACTTTCACGATGCCTTTTTCCATGAAGTCGATGTGGAATCCATACTCGGTGTGGAGGAGATGTGGTCGCGCCAGGCTTGATTAACGGTTCGAAAGGGCCATAACTTTTGATCCCACCGTTGGATCGCGATCACACTTTTAGTGGAGTTTCCGGATGCCCTTGTGCTTGGAGTGGATGAGGAATCGATACTCGGTGATGATGAGGTCTCGTCGTGCCAGGCTTGAGTGACGGTTCGAAAGGGCCATAACTTTTGATCCGACCGTAGGATCGCGATCAAACTTTTACTGGAGTTTCCGGATGCCCTTGTGCTTGGAGTGGATGAGGAATCGATACTCGGTGATGATGAGGTCTTGTCGCGCCAGGTTGAGTAACGGTTCGGAAGGGCAATAAATTTTTATACGACCGTTGGATTGCCATCAAACATTTACTGGACTTTCAAGATGCCTTTTTCCATGAAGTCGATGTGGAATCCATACTCGGTGTGGAGGAGGTGTGGTCGCGCCAGGCTTGATTCACGGTTCGAAAGGACCATAACTTTTGATCCCACCGTTGGATCGCGATGACACTTTTAGTTGAGTTTCCGGATGCCCTTGTGCTTGGACTGGATGAGGAATCGATACTCGGTGATGATGAGGTCTCGTCGTGCCAGGCTTGAGTGACGGTTCGAAAGGGCCATAACTTTTGATCCGACCGTAGGATCGCGATCAAACTTTTACTGGAGTTTCCGGATGCCCTTGTGCTTGGAGTGGATGAGGAATCGATACTCGGTGATGATGAGGTCTTGTCGCGCCAGGTTGAGTAACGGTTCGAAAGGGCAATAATTTTTGATACGACCGTTGAATCGCCATCAAACATTTCCTGGAGTTTCAAGATGCCTTTTTCCATGAAGTCGATGTGGAATCCATACTCGGTGTGGAGGAGGTGTGGTCGCGCCAGGCTTGATTAACGGTTCGAAAGGGCCATAACTTTTGATCCCACCGTTGGATCGCGATCACACTTTTAGTGGAGTTTCCGGATGCCCTTGTGCTTGGAGTGGATGAGGAATCGATACTCGGTGATGATGAGGTCTCGTCGTGCCAGGCTTGAGTGACGGTTCGAAAGGGCCATAAATGTTGATCCGACCGTTGGATCACGATCAAACATTTACTAGAGTTTTCGGATGCCCTTGTGCTTAGAGTGGATGAGCAATCGATACTCGGTGATGATGAGGTCTTGTCGCGCCAGGTTGAGTAACGGTTCGAAAGGGCAATAATTTTTGATACGACCGTTGAACCGCCATCAAACATTTACTGGACTTTCAAGATGCCTTT
>CM027578.2:13185608-13225611 GCA_015852605.2 Populus deltoides
GGATGCCCTTGTGCTTGGAGTGGATGAGGAATCGATACTCGGTGATTATGAGGTCTCGTCGTGCCAGGCTTGAGTGACGGTTCGAAAGGGCCATAACTTTTGATCCGACCGTAGGATCGCGATCAAACTTTTACTGGAGTTTCCGGATGCCTTTTTGCATGGAATAGTTGAGGAATCGATAGTCGGTGATGATGAGGTTTGGTCACGCCAGGCTTGACTGACGGTTCGAAAGGGCCATAACTTTTGATCCCATCGTTGGATCGCGATCACACTTTTACTGGAGTTTGCGGATGCCCTTGTGCTTGGAGTGGATGAGGAATCAATACTCGGTGATGATAAGGTCTCGTCGCGCTAGGCTTGAGTGACAGTTCGAAAGGGCCATAACTTTTGATCCAAGCGTAGGATCGTGACCACACTTTTACTGGAGTTTTCGAATACCCTTTTGCATGGAGTGAATGAGGAATCGATACTCGGTGATGATGAGGTCTTGTCGCGCCAGGTTGAGTAACGATTTGAAAAGGCAATAATTTTTTATACGACCGTTAGATCGCCATCAAACATTTACTACAGTTTCAAGATGCCTTTTTCCATGAAGTCGATGTGGAATCCATACTCGGTGTGGAGGAGGTGTGGTCGCGCCAGGCTTGATTAACGGTTCGAAAGGGCCATAACTTTTGATCCGACCGTAGGATCGCGATCAAACTTTTACTGGAGTTTCCGGATGCCCTTGTGCTTGGAGTGGAGAAGGAATCGATACTCGGTGATCATGAGGTCTCATCGTGCCAGGCTTGAGTGACGGTTCGAAAGGGCCATAACTTTTGATCCGACCGTAGGATCGCGATCAAACTTTTACTGGAGTTTCCGGATGCCCTTGTGCTTGGAGTGGATGAGGAATCGATACTCGGTGATGATGAGGTCTTGTCGTGCCAGGCTTGAGTGACGGTTCGAAAGGGCCATAACTTTTGATCCGACCGTAGGATCGCGATCAAAATTTTACTGGAGTTTCCGCATGCCTTTTTGCATGGAATAGTTGAGGAATCGATAGTCGGTGATGATGAGGTCTGGTCACGGGAGGGCCCGGCTTGGGCGGTTCGAAAGGGCCATAATTTTTGATCCCACCGTTGGATCGCGAGCACACTTTTACTGGAGTTTTCGGATGCCCTTGTGCTTGGAGTGGATGAGGAATCGATACTCGGTGATGATGAGGTCTTGTCGCGCCAGGTTGAGTAACGGTTCGAAAGGGCAATAATTTTTTATACGACCGTTGGATCGCCATCAAACATTTACTGGACTTTCAAGATGCCTTTTTCCATGAAGTCGATGTGGAATCCATACTCGGTGTGGAGGAGGTGTGGTCGCGCCAGGCTTGATTAACGGTTCGAAAGGGCCATAACTTTTGATCCGACCGTAGGATCGCGATCAAACTTTTACTGGAGTTTCCGGATGCCCTTGTGCTTGGAGTGGATGAGGAATCGATACTCGGTGATGATGAGGTCTCGTCGTGCCAGGCTTGAGTGACGGTTCGAAAGGGCCATAACTTTTTATCCGACCGTAGGATCGCGATCAAACTTTTACTGGAGTTTCCGGATGCCCTTGTGCTTGGAGTGGATAAGGAATCGATACTCGGTGATCATGAGGTCTCATCGTGCCAGGCTTGAGTGACGGTTCGAAAGGGCCATAACTTTTGATCCGACCGTAGGATCGCGATCAAACTTTTACTGGAGTTTCCGGATGCCCTTGTGCTTGGAGTGAATGAGGAATCGATACTCGGTGATGATGAGGTCTTGTCGCGCCAGGTTGAGTAACGGTTCGAAAGGGCAATAATTTTTTATACGACCGTTGAATCGCCATCAAAAATTTACTGGAGTTTCAAGATGCCTTTTTCTGTGAAGTCGATGTGGAATCCATACTCGGTGTGGAGGAGGTGTGGTCGCGCCAGGCTTGATGAACGGTTCGAAAGGGCCATAACTTTTGATCCGACCGTAGGATCGCGATCAAACTTTTACTGGAGTTTCCGGATGCCCTTGTGCTTGGAGTGGATGAGGAATCGATACTCGGTGATGATGAGGTCTCGTCGTGCCAGGCTTGAGTGACGGTTCGAAAGGGCCATAACTTTTGATCCGACCGTAGGATCGCGATCAAACTTTTACTGGAGTTTCCGGATGCCCTTGTGCTTGGAGTGGATGAGGAATCGATACTCGGTGATGATGAGGTCTCGTCGTGCCAGGCTTGATTGACGGTTCGAAAGGGTCATAACTTTTGATCCGACCGTAGGATCGCGATCAAACTTTTACTGGAGTTTCCGGATGCCTTTTTGCATGGAATAGTTGAGGAATCGATAGTCGGTGATGATGAGGTTTGGTCACGCCAGGCTTGACTGACGGTTCGAAAGGGCCATAACTTTTGATCCCACCGTTGGATCGCGATCACACTTTTACTGGAGTTTCCGGATGCCCTTGTGCTTGGAGTGGATGAGGAATCGATACTCGGTGATGATGAGGTCTCGTCGTGCCAGGCTTGAGTGACGGTTCGAAAGGGCCATAACTTTTGATCCGACCGTAGGATCGCCATCAAACTTTTACTGGAGTTTCCGGATGCCCTTGTGCTTGGAGTGGATGAGGAATCGATACTCGGTGATGATGAGGTCTTGTCGCGCCAGGTTGAGTAACGGTTCGAAAGGGCAATAATTTTTGATACGACCGTTGGATCGCCATCAAACATTTACTGGAGTTTCAAGATGCCTTTTTCCATGAAGTCGATGTGGAATCCATACTCGGTGTGGAGGAGGTGTGGTCGCGCCAGGCTTGATTAACGGTTCGAAAGGGCCATAACTTTTGATCCCACCGTTGGATCGCGATCACACTTTTACTGGAGTTTCCGGATGCCCTTGTGCTTGGAGTGGATGAGGAATCGATACTCGGTGATGATGAGGTCTCGTCGTGCCAGGCTTGAGTGACGGTTCGAAAGGGCCATAACTTTTGATCCGACCGTAGGATCGCGATCAAACTTTTACTGGAGTTTCCGGATGCCCTTGTGCTTGGAGTGGATGAGGAATCGATACTCGGTGATGATGAGGTCTCGTCGTGCCAGGCTTGAGTGACGGTTCGAAAGGGCCATAACTTTTGATCCGACCGTAGGATCGCGATCAAACTTTTACTGGAGTTTCCGGATGCCTTTTTGCATGGAATAGTTGAGGAATCGATACTCGATGATGATGAGGTCTCGTCGTGCCAGGCTTGAGTGAAGGTTCGAAAGGGCCATAACTTTTGATCCCACCGTTGGATCGCGATCACACTTTTAGTGGAGTTTGCGGATGCCCTTGTGCTTGGAGTGGATGAGGAATCGATACTCGGTGATGATGAGGTCTCGTCGTGCCAGGCTTGAGTGACGGTTCGAAAGGGCCATAACTTTTGATCCGACCGTTGGATCGTGACCACACTTTTACTGGAGTGTTCGAATACCCTTTTGCATGGAGTGAATGAGGAATCGATACTCGGTGATGATGAGGTCTTGTCGCGCCAGGTTGAGTAACGGTTCGAAAGGGCAATAATTTTTGATACGACCATTGGATCGCCATCAAACATTTACTGGACTTTCAAGATGCCTTTTTCCATGAAGTCGATGTGGAATCCATACTCGGAGTGGATGAGGTCTCGTCGTGCCAGGCTTGATTCACGGTTCGAAAGGGCCATAACTTTTGATCCGACCGTAGGATCGCGATCACACTTTTACTGGAGTTTCCGGATGCCCTTGTGCTTGGAGTGGATGAGGAATCGATACTCGGTGATGATGAGGTCTCGTCGTGCCAGGCTTGAGTGACGGTTCGAAAGGGCCATAACTTTTGATCCGACCGTAGGATCGCGATCAAACTTTTAGTGGAGTTTCCGGATGCCCTTGTGCTTGGAGTGGATGAGGAATCGATACTCGGTGATGATGAGGTCTCGTCGTGCCAGGCTTGAGTGACGGTTCGAAAGGGCCATAACTTTTGATCCGACCGTAGGATCGCGATCAAACTTTTACTGGAGTTTCCGCATGCCTTTTTGGATGGAATAGTTAGGGAATCGATAGTCGGTGATGATGAGGTCTCGCCGGTGGAGGCTTGACTGACGGTTCGAAAGGGCCATAACTTTTGATCCCACCGTTGGATCGCGATCACACTTTTACTGGAGTTTCCGGATGCCCTTGTGCTTGGAGTGGATGAGGAATCGATACTCGGTGATGATGAGGTCTCGTCGTGCCAGGCTTGAGTGACAGTTCGAAAGGGCCATAACTTTTGATCCGAGCGTAGGATCGTGATCGCACTTTTACTGGAGTTTCCGGATGCCCTTTTGCATGGAGTGAATGAGGAATCGATACTCGGTGATGATGAGGTCTTGTCGCGCCAGGTTGAGTAACGGTTCGAAAGGGCAATAATTTTTGATACGACCATTGGATCGCCATCAAACATTTACTGGAGTTTCAAGATGCCTTTTTCCATGAAGTCGATGTGGAATCCATACTCGGAGTGGAGGAGGTGTGGTCGCGCCAGGCTTGAGTGACGGTTCGAAAGGGCCATAACTTTTGATCCGACCGTTGGATCGCGATCAAACTTTTACTGGAGTTTCCGGATGCCCTTGTGCTTGGAGTGGATGAGGAATCGATACTCGGTGATGATGAGGTCTCGTCGTGCCAGGCTTGAGTGACGGTTCGAAAGGGCCATAACTTTTGATCCGACCGTAGGATCGCGATCAAACTTTTACTGGAGTTTCCGGATGCCCTTGTGCTTGGAGTGGATGAGGAATCGATACTCGGTGATGATGAGGTCTTGTCGTGCCAGGCTTGAGTGACGGTTCGAAAGGGCCATAACTTTTGATCCGACCGTAGGATCGCGATCAAAATTTTACTGGAGTTTCCGCATGCCTTTTTGCATGGAATAGTTGAGGAATCGATAGTCGGTGATGATGAGGTCTGGTCACGCCAGGCTTGACTGACGGTTCGAAAGGGCCATAATTTTTGATCCCACCGTTGGATCGCGAGCACACTTTTACTGGAGTTTTCGGATGCCCTTGTGCTTGGAGTGGATGAGGAATCGATACTCGGTGATGATGAGGTCTTGTCGCGCCAGGTTGAGTAACGGTTCGAAAGGGCAATAATTTTTTATACGACCGTTGGATCGCCATCAAACATTTACTGGAGTTTCAAGATGCCTTTTTCCATGAAGTCGATGTGGAATCCATACTCGGAGTGGAGGAGGTGTGGTCGCGCCAGGCTTGATTAACGGTTCGAAAGGGCCATAACTTTTGATCCGACCGTAGGATCGCGATCAAACTTTTACTGGAGTTTCCGGATGCCCTTGTGCTTGGAGTGGATGAGGAATCGATACTCGGTGATGATGAGGTCTCGTCGTGCCAGGCTTGAGTGACGGTTCGAAAGGGCCATAACTTTTGATCCGACCGTAGGATCGCGATCAAACTTTTACTGGAGTTTCCGGATGCCCTTGTGCTTGGAGTGGATGAGGAATCGATACTCGGTGATGATGAGGTCTCGTCGTGCCAGGCTTGAGTGACGGTTCGAAAGGGCCATAACTTTTGATCCGACCGTAGGATCGCGATCAAACTTTTACTGGAGTTTCCGGATGCCTTTTTGCATGGAATAGTTGAGGAATCGATGCTCGGTGATGATGAGGTCTTGTCGTGCCAGGCTTGAGTGACGGTTCGAAAGGGCAATAATTTTTTATACGACCATTGAATCGCCATCAAACCTTTACTGGACTTTCAAGTTTCAAGATGCCTTTTTCTGTGAAGTCGATGTGGAATCCATACTCGGTGTGGAGGAGGTGTGGTCGCGCCAGGCTTGATGAACGGTTCGAAAGGGCCATAACTTTTGATCCGACCGTAGGATCGCGATCAAACTTTTACTGGAGTTTCCGGATGCCCTTGTGCTTGGAGTGGATGAGGAATCGATACTCGGTGATGATGAGGTCTCGTCGTGCCAGGCTTGAGTAACGGTTCGAAAGGGCCATAACTTTTGATCCGACCGTAGGATCGCGATCAAACTTTTACTGGAGTTTCCGGATGCCCTTGTGCTTGGAGTGGATGAGGAATCGATACTCGGTGATGATGAGGTCTCGTCGTGACAGGCTTGAGTGACGGTTCGAAAGGGCCATAACTTTTGATCCGACCGTTGGATCGCGATCAAACTTTTACTGGAGTTTCCGGATGCCTTTTTGCATGAAATAGTTGAGGAATCGATAGGCGGTGATGATGAGGTTTGGTCACGCCAGGCTTGACTGACGGTTCGAAAGGGCCATAACTTTTGATCCCACCGTTGGATCGCGATCACACTTTTAGTGGAGTTTCCGGATGCCCTTGTGCTTGGAGTGGATGAGGAATCGATACTCGGTGATGATGAGGTCTCGTCGTGCCAGGCTTGATTGACGGTTCGAAAGGGCCATAACTTTCGATCCGACCGTAGGATCGCCATCAAACTTTTACTGGAGTTTCTGGATGCCCTTGTGCTTGGAGTGGATGAGGAATCGATACTCGGTGATGATGAGGTCTCGTCGTGCCAGGCTTGAGTGACGGTTCGAAAGGGCCATAACTTTTGATCCGACCGTAGGATCGCGATCAAAATTTTACTGGAGTTTCCGCATGCCTTTTTGCATGGAATAGTTGAGGAATCGATACTCGGTGATGATGAGGTCTTGTCGCGCCAGGTTGAGTAACGGTTCGAAAGGGCAATAATTTTTTATACGACCGTTGAATCGCCATCAAAAATTTACTGGAGTTTCAAGATGCCTTTTTCTGTGAAGTCGATGTGGAATCCATACTCGGTGTGGAGGAGGTGTGGTCGCGCCGGGGCTGGGGGGGGGGGGCGAAGGGGCAAAACAATTGCCGGCCACAAAAATCTGGGCTTTAGGGGGGGGGGGGGGGGGGGGGGAAAAAAAAAAAAAAAAATATTAGTGCAAAAAAAAAAAGTTTTATTAATCTCAATTGTGTAACCTTATATGTCTGGTTATACCTTTATTTATACTAACTCTAGACTTAAATAAACCCTAATGGACCCCTCTTATGGGACTTATGATTAGTACTTAAAAGTGCATTTTTATCAAGGTTTTATATCATCATTTTGCACTTGAAGTATCAATAACTCCTTAACTAAAGCATGTTTTATAATAACGTATCTAATAATATAAGATACCTTTAATTTATGGTAAATGTTCATCTTAAATGCAGGCCTATCACATAAATGAAAGAATTGATTGATGAGTTGAAGTACTTAAATTGAAAGGACAAAGAGATGGCCAAACTTAGAAAAGAGATGATTGGTGTAGTCCAAACTTGAACACTGTTCGGTAATCGGGTGATATCTGGAGCTGCAGATCTTGGATTTAGGTCCATTTTATATGGATGGAAAGATAAGACATAGGCCTACAACTTTCATGTGGAGCCCAAGATTTAAAAAGGCCGTTTTCAAGTCCAAATTGCAGCAACAACAAAGAAGTCCGAATCTGTCCTGCAGCCCAGACATTGTTTAGTGTTCAGCCCATATCTCGAGTTCTAGAAGTTCAAATGATCTCAAATTTTTACCCTGGATAGATGAGACAATTCTCTAGAACTTTTATGATTGAAGTTTGTTCAAATTATGACATCATCAATGATGTTTTTGGCAGACAAGAAGATAAGAATTGTCACCAAGTCAAGATGTGGCCACCCACTCATCAATTAGTCAACAAATCAATAGTTCTGAATTTTGGCCTATAAAAGGAGGCATTTGCCATGTATTTAGGCATCTTGGTGTTTAGATCAAGATCATGCTCTTGCTCTCTCTTTATATTTTGTAATGCTTAAGTTTTGCTTATATTAATTTCTTGCTTATGCTTTTCATTTCCTTTCCTTCTTTAGTTATGTTTCTTTCTTTCATTATGTTTAGCTAAGTTAATTATGTCAAGGTGAAAAGGGTACACTAATGGTGTAAGAATAAGTATAATATAAACTTAACATGGACCTTAATGTTGGATACTAACATGCTTTATATTTGTTATCTTGTTCACTTTTAATACTTTGCTTGTTAAATGGTTAATCTAGATTTATGTTGTATAACACTTGGTACAACAAATACTTGCCACTTTCATAGCCCATACTGTATGGTATAACCGACACCTGAGCTATGAAAGGAACTTGATTTGTTGTTAACATAAGTTATAATCATGAATGCCTGACAACATTTACAAGTATTAGCATTATTCGAATAAGATAACTAATGTAATCATGTTAACAATTTATAATCCGATTGGAACCTCCTTTGTGTGTGGTTTCCGGTTGAGTAATAATAAGAGTTTATACTATACTTGTTTGAAATACCATTAGTGGATCCTCTAACCTTGACAATTGTTTTTATCATTGTTTAATCCTTATATCAATATCACATCTCAAAGCTCTCTTCATTATTATTGTTGTTGTAGTTGTTATTGTTGTTGTTGTTATCTATAATTTATACAATTAACCTCCCTGTGGTTCGACCCCGGTCTTGCCGGGTTATTTATTACCGACACTCCCGCACTTGGGAGAAGACATCAATCTTTTGGTCGTGTCAAGTTTTTGGCGCCCGTTTGGGAGGTAAATTCTTGTACAAATTATAGTATTTATTTTATTTTCTCTTTTCTCTTTTCTTGTATCTAACTTTGTTTCTTTTGTTTTGTTTCTTTTTCTATTGTTTTTCTTTTCTTTCTTTTATTCTCTTCCTGCACGTGCATGAGAGTGTGGTCACGTACATTAAGTGGTAGACTTTGTAGAGTATCCTCATCATTTTCAGAAAATATGGCCGACGAAGATAACCAATCGCTTCATAATGAGAATAATGAGAATATTCGGGTTAGAACACTTAGAGACCACATGAATCCCACAAGAACAAGTGCACCCTCATGCATAATATTTCCACCTGATGCATCTCATTTTAATTTTAAGCCAGACATTATTCAACTTTTACCTTCTTTTCATGGTTTAGATTTAGAAAATCCATACTTGCATTTGAGGGAATTTGAGGAGGTCTCAGAACACCTATAATGACTCAAATTGTAGCATGAACACCATTAGGTTAAAGCTTTTTCCTTTTTCATTAAAAGATAAAGCTAAAACATGGCTACAAAATTTGAGACCTGGATCCATTCGTGCGTGGGATGATATGCAACAACAATTTTTAAAGAAGTTTTTTCCATCCCACAGAACAAACTCTTTCAAAAGACAAATAATCACTTTCTCTCAAAAACCAGGAGAAACATTTTACCAATGTTGGGATAGATATCGAGACTTGCTTAATACTTGCCCCCATCATGGTTTTGAAACATGGAGATTAGTTTCACATTTTTATGAAGGATTAACACCTAGAGATAGGCAAATGGTTGAATTGATGTGCAATGGAAGTTTTGAGGATAAAGACCCCAATGAAGCCATGGAATACCTAGACTTGCTAGCTGAAAATGCACAAAATTGGGACACTACAGAACTTATGAGGCACCAAGTAAAACCCAACCTCATACATCTAGTGGAGGTATGTACAACCTTAGGGAAGATCATGACCTCCAAGCCAAGTTTGCATCTTTAGCTAAAAAAAGTCGAGGCATTAGAATTAAAAAAAGAGTGGTCAACTAAAATCCGTTCAAGACATTGTGTGTCAAATCTGTGAAACCAATGAACATTCAACCTATGACTGTCCAACTTTGCCCTCTTTTAGGGGAATGTCTCCATGAACAAGCCCATGCATTAAACAGTTTCCAAAGGCCCAATCATAACCCATACTCGCAAACATACAACCCTGGTTGGAGAAATCACCCAAATTTCAATTGGAAGAGTGATAACAATAATGCACAAACTTCACAACCACCGTTTCAAGCACACCATAATTTCCAAAATTCTCATGGATATGCACCTCCTTATGCTCCCCCTCCTAGAAGAAATCTTGAGGAAACATTGCATGCATTCATGGAAAAGCAAGAGGCAATTAACACTCAACTTCCTCAAAGCATGACAGATCTTAAAGATACTCTTGCAAAGTTCACAACTGCTCTTAGTTTCCAAGAGAAAGGTAAGTTTCCATCTCAACCTCAGCAAAATCCAAAGGGGCAATACAATGTGAATGCAAGTAGTTCGGGAAGCCAGCACATGGATCAAGCCAAATCAGTCATCACTCTTCGCAGTGGTAAGGTTATTGAAAAACCCATTTTTGAACCTTGTGAGAATGATGATGAGTCAATCTCTGAGGGTAAGGAAGGGGTTGAATCTGATCATTGCAAAGAAAAGACTGATCCTCCGCCAGCACTTCCATTTCCTCATGCCATGACCAAACAAAGGAAAGTCAATCACAACTCTGAAATCTTTGAAACTTTCAAACAGGTAAGGATCAATATACCTTTGTTGGATGCTATTAAACAGGTTCCTTCTTACGCTAAATTTTTGAAAGATCTGTGCACTGTGAAGAGAAAACTGAATGTGAAAAAGAAAGCCTTTTTAGCCGAACAAGTAAGTGCCATTCTTCAGAACAATAATGCTTTGAAATATAAAGACCCTGGTTGTCCTACAATCTCTTGCTTTATTGGAGAACATAAAATTAAAAGAGCCTTACTTGATCTTGGAGCTAGTGTGAATTTACTTCCATATTCAGTTTTTCAAAGTCTCAATCTAGGTGAGTTAAAACCAACTTCTGTAACTCTTTTACTTGCCGATAGATCTGTAAAAGTGCCTAGAGGAATAGTTGAAGATGTGTTAGTACAAGTCGATAAGTTCATTTATCCTGTGGATTTTATTGTCTTGGACACACAACCTGTTGAAGCATGTAATTCATTTCCTGTTATTTTAGGACGTCCGTTTCTTGCAACTTCTAATGCATTGATTAATTGTAGGAATGGATTGATGAAGCTATCTTTTGGAAACATGACATTGGAGATGAATATTTTCAACATTTGCAAGCAAAATGGAGATGATAATGATTTACAAGAAGTAGATTCTATTGAAGAATTAGTTTATGATCAACTTGAATCTACTTTGAGTAATACTGAGCTTGATGAATTTGAAGATTTGCAAATGACTTACTCTCAGGAAGAAATCACAGATGAAAAAGACACCGAAAATGATGATGCGGATCTTTTGTCAAAAGTGACAACAGATTCGACATCCGACATCACACCAATCGATGATTACTTTCCGATGAATCCTTACTTTCTCTTAGTTCAATGCCTCGGTTTGCTAAAAATATCAATTTCCTTGCCTCAGGTGATTTGCCAAATCATTGGAGTACCGAAGACAAAGGTAAGTTTTTGAACGAAGTAAAGAAATTTTATTGGGATGACCCTTACTTATTCGAATATTGTCCTGATCAAATATTTCGAAGAAGCATTCCTGACAATGAGGTAAGTAATGTCATTAAACTTTGTCATTCTGAAGCATGTGGGAATCATTTCTCGTCAAAAAAGACAGCTTCGAAAATCTTACAAAAGGGATTTTATTGGCCCACCATGTTCAAGGACACACATGCATTCTGCAAAACTTGTGAAAATTGTCAAAAAATTGATACTGGTCAAAAAGTTTTTCTTTATAATTCTCGACTCCATTTATTTCCTGGAAAGCTAAGATCAAGATGGAGCGGTTCATTTATTGAGAAACATGTGTATCCTTATGGGGCCTTTGATATTGAGAATCCAAAGAATGACAATGTTTCTAAGGGAAATGGACATTGTTTGAAAGCTTACTTTGATAATTTTCCTAGTGAAAATGAATCCATTGGTTTGAATGATCCTATAGATAAAGGTTGATTATTTTGTTTTTCTCACATTGTTTTGTGTTTTGTTTTGGTGTGAATTTTGTTTTGCTAGTCTCTCTCACCCCGGTCAAATGACGGATAACGGTACTCCGTGACTTGATCCGGTTCTTTCGGTTTCCCATAATAACCGATATCAGATATATTTGTGCAATTCTTTGCTTTTTCTCCCTTCTTTGACTCTCTTCTCCAATTCTCATTTGAAAATGAACACCACTCTTGAAAAATTGAAAAAATACTTTCCCGCTCGCCTCGAATGCGATTACAAAAATTTACCGTGCTAGGTGTGCAAGATTGAGGTTGTTAATGAATCATGGAATTCCTCAAGATATTCGTTGGTGATTGAAGCAAAGGTCCGATTATCGGGTGAGTCCTCTAATTCTTTCATTTCACACATGCCCGGAGCGGTAAAAGCACTTTTGCAAAGAAAGCGTCGTGCGAAACGGCCGAAAGTCTGTCACCGGATGTGCCGGATGGACTTGTAATGCAACATGTCGTTCTTTAGGAATGGTATCTATAAACCGTGAAGACAAAATACAATTCATTAAGGATGGCTCGAGTAAGGGGTCTTTAGATAATCTTCTATTGACCCTTGAGACGCATCCTAGTGGAGATGTGCATCGTGCAATTCATGATTTATGGCCCCATTTCCATAAAGAACATGATCGACTTAGTCTTGGGAATCTGACTAAAAAAAGACCTGTTTGCCGGTTTTAAGAAAACTGGATGGGAAGCCTATCCCCGACCCATAGAGGGCGTTTAAGCCGTTCTTGGACGTAAAACCAAGGGAAGATGTGAGCCACAATCACAACTACCTGTACATACACATGCTTTTCAAAATAAATAAATAAATAAATACATAAAGAGAGAGAGAGTGTGTGAGACTCCAAAGTGGCCTATATCTAGGTGATATGATTGCATTTTCAAATCCTCATCTATAAAATCTTCTCTTCCTTCCCCTCATTTCTACTCAACCCTTACATTAGACAGATATTGAAGTGTGTAGAAATGGCAGGTCCCTCAAGTTATCACATAAAAAAATATTTGTGTTTTCGGTGGATCCAATCCTGGGAAGGAAATAGCTTTTTTTGGAAGCAGCAAATCATTTTGGTCAGGTACTAGCTGAGAAAAAGATTCATTTAGTGTATGGGGGAGGCAGCCTTGGGTTAATGGGGGTGTGGCAATAGCTGCATTTTTAGGAGGTAGTCAAGTTTTAGGGGTCGTCCCCGAAGCTTTAACAAAAGGGGACATCATTGGAAGAACAATTGGAGAGGAACTACAGGTCTCCACAATGTTTGATCGAATGAATACAATGTTTAACCATGCTGATGCCTTCATTGCCTTACCAGGTGGTTTGGGCACATTGGAAGAGATCTTTCATATTTCCTCTTGGGCCCAACTTCACATTCACCATAAACCTATAGGTTTGCTCAATGTTAATGGTTTTTATGATAATTTATTGTCTTTTCTTGATCAAGCTGTGGAACAGGAATTAGCATTACAGGTTGAGGAGTCCTTGGTTATAAGGCAAACACTTTAGGTTCAGGTCAAGGAAGATGAAATTAATCAACAAAGGGAGAACATCTTCCATAGGCGTTGTCATGTACAAAGCAAGGTGTGTGGTTTAATTATAGATAGTGAAAGATGTGTTAATGTTTGTAGTACCACCCTTGTTAGTAAACTGAATTTGTGTACTGTTAAGCATGCTAAACCATATAGATTGCAATGGCTGAATGATAGTGGTGAAATGAAAGTGACTAAATAGGTTGTGGTTCCATTTTCAATTGGGAAATATGTTGATGAAATTCTGTGCGACATGATACCAATGCAAGCAAGTCACATCTTGTTGGGGAGACCATCGCAATATGATAGGAAGGCAATTCATGATGGGGTTAAAAATAGGTATACCGTTGTAAAAGATGGTAAAACCATCACTCTTGTACCTCTTACACCCAAACAGTTGTATGATGATCAAATAAAGCTAAAACGTGAGCATGAGGCGATGGGGAGAGAAAATCAAGGTGAGGAACAAGGAGAGAGAAGACCATTAGATTCGGCTAGAACCTAAACCACTACAACCCATTCGGCCACCCATCCAAACACAAACAAATATTCGGCCAACACTCCAAAGAAATCAGACCATTCAACCACAACTCAAAAGAAACCAAATCTAGCCGAGAGTGGAGGGAAAACAAGAGGAGTGAAGAAAGTCAGGAAGGGTGATGAGAATTGTGTGGAAAAACTAAAGAAACAACCCAATTTTTATGCTAGAGAGGGTGAGGTCAGATCTGATTTTACTTGTGTACAAAGAGGCTTACTTTAATACTAATGATCTTGATCATATCGAGTGTTGCTATTTCTTTGTTGCAGGAATTTGATGATGTGTGGATGGATCATGATGAGTTCATGCCCTTGGTGAAGAAGGTATGGGATCGAGTCGGGGGTTGTCCAATGTATCAGCTGTGTTGCAAACTAAGAAAGCTAAAGCAGGAATTGAAACTTTTCAATATGGCTCACTTCTCCAACATTTCAAATAGAGTGAAAGATGCAAAAAACAAAATGGATAAGGCTCAACAGGCTCTTCATACAAAATGCATGAGAATCCAATTTTGTGCATGCGAGAAAGGGATGCTATTCATAAATACGCTTCTACCGTCAGGTGAAGAGAGTTTTTTCAAACGAAGGCAAGGATACAATGGCTTAGCTTGGGGGATCAGAATACTAGCTACTTTCACAAATCAGTAAATGGAAGACAGAATAGAAATAAGCTTCTATCACTTACAAGGGAGGATGGAGAGGTTGTCGAAGGACACGAGGCGATCAAATCGAAGTAATTGCATACTTCCATCGTGTGTTAGGTGTTGATCAGATGCCTAGGGTTCTGAACGAGGAAGTGATGGAATCGACAATTAACTTGAAACTGTCTTCAACGCAACAGCATGTTCTCGCACAAGATGTAACAAGGGAGGAGATTAAGCATGCTATGTTTAGTTTGAAGAACAACAAAGCCCCCGGTCCGGATGGCTTTAACGCAGGTTTCTTCAAAAGAATGTGGCACATAGTTGGGGAAGATGTAATCAACGTTGTTAGATCATTCTTTCAGACTCGTAGAATGCTTAAAGAAATGAATGCTACATCCATTTCCCTTATTCCTAAAGTTGTTAATCCTACAAGGTTGACTGATTTCCGTCCTATATCTTGCCGCAATACAATTGTACAAATGCATCGCTAAGATTCTAGTCGGGCGAATCAAAGTTGTTTTGCCATCCTTAGTTGGCCCATATCGGATTGCTTTTATCTCGGGACCGGAGAATCGGTGATAACATTCTTTTGTCTCGGGGAACTAATGAAAGGCTATCATAAATCTCACGGGACGCTTTCGTTGTGCTATGAAAGTTGATCTGATGAAGGCTTATGACTCGGTGCGGTGGGATTTCGTTGACACTATGTTAATAAAAATGGGATTCCCTAGAACAGTCATTGATTGGATCATGGTTTGTGTTACATCATGTCAATTCTCTATCAACGTCAATGGTGAGCTTGCAGGTTACTTTCAAGGGGGAAGAGGGCTAAGACAAGGGGATCCATTGTCCCCATATTTGTTTGTCCTATGTATGGAAATCCTGTCGGGGCTATTCTGCAAGATGAGTGCCAACCAAGAATTCAAGTTCCACTGGAGATGCAAGAAGGACAGAATTTCTCATCTTTGTTTTGCTGATGACTTGATGATTTTTAGCAACGGGGATGTAAACTCAATCCGTATGATCAGAACTGTGCTCACAAAGTTTCAAGATCTATCAGGTCTGTATCCAAATCCAAACAAAAGCGACATCTTCTTGAGCGGTGTGTTAAATGCTGAGAGGGAACAAATTATTCATATTCTTGGGTTTAGAGAGGGGGAGCTCCCTATGAAATATTTGGGAGTACCTCTTCTCTCGTCCAGACTAAAGGCTATTTATTGTAAGGGCCTCGTGGATCGAATCACCTCTAAAGTTCGACATTGGACCTATAGAACACTCTCGTATGCAGGACGGGTGCAACTGATTAATTCAGTCTTATTTTCCATACAGGTCTATTGGGCATCTCTCTTTCTCCTACCTGGGCAAGTAATTAAAAATGTGGAGCAAATTATGAAATCCTTTCTTTGGTCAGGTTCAGATATGAGAACCTACGGGCTAAAGTGGCTTGGGATCGGGTATGTCTTCCAAAAAAAGGAGGGGGGCTAGGAATAAAAAGGATAATGAGAATGGAACAAGATTGCTTTGTTGAAACACATTTGGAACTGTGCAATGACTCGGATGGCTCAATATGGTCTACTTGGATCGGATCCAATGCATTTGCAGGTAGGAATTTCTCGGACAATCAAGACGCCACCGAATTGCTCTTGGGCTTGGGGAAAGATTCTAAAGCTCAGATCCTTAGCATGGCCGAAGATGAAGTACATCATAGGAGATGGAATGACAACCTCTCTATGGTTTGATAATTGGCATCCTCATAGCCCACTCGCGGATTCTTACGGGAAAGATTCATCTATGATTCGGTATGGCCAAGAACGCGAAGGTGAATGTGCTAATTCGGAACTTCGGAATGGAAAACTCCTACCACCCAAGCTATTGGATGGCACCCCATTATAGAAGCCATTCCTTCCAATTCTAATCCTAAGATGGGGCAAAAGGATGAGATAGTTTGGTTGGATTCGCCAAATCACGATTCTCGGTCAAAGTAGCTTGGGAACAACTAAGACGTCATCGTCGGATGGTTGAATGGCATGACATTGTGTGGTTCAAGAATCTTTGTTCCAAGACATTCATTTCTTCTATGGATGGCCGCCCAACGAAACTCACAACTCAAGATAAACTTGATCGGTTTGGTATACATGGTCCCCATAGATGCTCACTGTCTCAAGAACAATGAGGATCACAACCACTTGTTCTTTGAATGCTCCTATACTAAAGCGATCTGGTGGGATGTTTGTGACAGATGCGACATTCCAAGAATGACAAAAGGCTGGGATGAATGGATTCGATGGGCCACCATCTCTTGGCATGGCAAGAGTTTCGTCAATTTTTCTCTAAACCGAGTTTTGCATCTCCAATGTATCATGTATGGCAAGAACGGAATGCAAGGATCTTTCTCGGAATGTCTAGAACTTTGAATTTTGTCTTTAATCAAATCGAATGTATCATTCGTGATAAGCTTGATTTGATGAGGAATGTCGTACCAACAAATGAAAACAAAAGGATCCAACGAGCTTGGAGGGTGAATACCATAGATTCTTAATTTGTTAGTTAGCTGGTTGTATTGGTTTCCCTCACGAATCTAGTGAGGTTTCAGTTTTATGGGCGGTGGCTAGCCTGTAGCCATCTGTTGTTTTATTGAATTTTTGAAATGCTTTAAAGGGTTCTGATGTTGATGACAATGAGGGTAGCAAGACCCTTGGTATTAATCCAGTCCGTAATCTGCACTTTGCTCCCCCTGCAATGACAGATGGTCGTGTGACAGTAGCTCCTCCACTTTATGTGTTTGAAGATGGCTGCGAACTTTGGAAATCCACCCTAGTTGGTCATTTTATGGGTCAAAAATCACCGTATCCCGTTGTTAATTCTATTGCCAAAAGAATATGGGGCGCCTACGATCTATCAGAAGTTTTATCTTCGGATAATGGTTTCTTCCTCTTCACGTTTTATTCTGTTGATCACGCCACTAATGTGCTGGAAAAAGCCCCATGGCACATGGTAAACAGAACTTTGGTGCTTAAACGTTGGCAACCGAACATGTAATTTTTGAAAGGTGATTTGGCCAGAGTTCCGGTATGGGTTAGGCTGTATAATGTTCCTCTCGAGTATTGGACTATTAAGGGGTTGAGTTGTGTAGCGAGTGCTATTAGGGTCCTCCTTCATGCTGATCATACTACATTGTTGCGTAAAAGGCTTAGTTACGCAAGAGTTTGCGTTGAGATACATGCTTCGAAGACGTTGGTTAAGGAATACGATCTTCGCTGTCCAAATGGGTTATTCATAACAATTTTAGCTAATTACGAATGGATACCGTCGAAGTGCAGTAATTGCAATGTCTTTGGACACACCACAACGATATGTGCTACTAATTACGTTGATAATCTTAAAGTGGTGGTAGAGGGTAAGAGGAATGTAGGAGCTGTGAACTCTAAATCTGTGGATAACAATCAGAATTAGTTTCAGTGGCAGGTAGTCGTTAAATGAAATAAGGGTTCTGTGAGTGGTGAGAATGATCCCTTGGCATCTAAAGTGCGTAATTATAATGAGAATGGTTGTTCAAGATCTGGTATACATATGTCTGATTGTAATATGAATGATTATGCAGCATCAAATGTGCGCAATGCTGAATGTTATGAAGATGAAAATCCTTCCTCTCCTCTTGTCTTGAAGAGTTTACGAGGAGACATCAAGGTTTAGTCATCTCCAATACAGCTGATTGTGCGATCGTGAACCAAGTTCTTTCTGTTAATAATCATGAGCTGAATGTAGATATAGACGCAATGGGAGGTGATACAGATAGGGAACGAACCGATAAGGAGTTGACGTCAACGATCCTGACAACTCCTCAAACTTTGAATTCCACCGAAAGGGAAATTGTTACCAGTTAGCTATTAAGGCTAGAGACTCTTAGAGAAAAAGAAAAGGGGTTCAAAAGCCTCTTCAAAGAAGAATAAGCCCAAATTTGACACATGATGCGATCCCCCCCCCCCGATGCGAACCTCGTGATCACGTGGTCACACAACCCACACGCAAAGACACCAATTCCCGGAAAGCCAAGTAAATCAGGTTTGATAGGAGTGTGACACAAAGATAACTTGTACCTAGGCACCAGCATTATTGGAAACGGAGACCCCTACCCAACGAATATTGATTCGCGAACGAGAAGTATAAGGATGACGCCACGAAAACAATTGTTCTTCGATGAGTGGTTTTCAGTTCTTTAGAGAACCAAGAAAGGGAGATTATCCCACCAACACACAATAAGTGCAGCAAGAAGTTTATTGATCTGAAAATTATGTAACCTTACATGTTTGGTTATGCCTTTATTTATACTGACTCTAGATTTAAGAAAACCCTAATGGACCCCCCTTAGGTGGACTTATATGAAGCCCACTTACAATTGACCCAAATAAATAATAATAACCCAAAAACTAAGAAGGAAATAATAAAAATAATAAAATTCCGAAAATTATCATGCTAAATATGGTAGAATCAGATTACATCATCCCCTCTCTCCTCGAAAGGATTCGACCTCGAATCAAAATCTGTGTCAAAGTAAGATCAGCAAAATTAAAGGTAGCGCTAACACCATACTCACCTGGAAGGTCAATTTTGTATGCGTTGTCATTGATTCTCTCTAAAACCTGAAATAGACCATCACCACGAGGCTGTAATTTTGATTTCCTTTGGTTAGGAAATCATTCCTTACGCATGTGCACCCAAACCCAATCACCGGGTTGGAAAACAACCGATTTACGTCCCTTATTTGCTTTAGAAGCGTAAAGTCTGTTCTTTTTCTCTATTTGCAGTCGAACTCCCTCATGGAGTTGTCTCACCATCTTTGCCTTCTTTTCACCATCTAAACTCACTTTTTCTTCAAAAGGCAAAGGAATTAAGTTCATAGGAGTCAGTGGATTAAAACCATAAACAATTTCAAATGGAGAAAAATCAGTGGTTGAATGCACAGTTCTATTATAAGCAAACTCAACAAAAGGCAAACATTCTTCTCAACTCTTTAAATTCTTTTGAATTATAGCACGCAAAAGTTGGGATAATATTCTATTCACTACCTCAGTTTGTCCATCTGTTTGAGGATGACATGTTGTTGAAAATAAGAGTTTAGTTCCCAACTTTCCCCATAAGGTCTTCCAAAAGTAGCTAAGGAACTTAACATCACGATCTGACACTATACGCTTAGGAATGCCATGCAAACATACAGTCTCCCTAAAAAACAAATCTGCAATATGAGATGCATCATTCGTTTTATTGCATGCAATGAAATGCGCCATTTTAGAAAACCTATCAACCACAACAAAAATAGAGTCTCTACCTTTCTTTGACCAAGGTAAACCTAAAACAAAGTCCATAGAGATATCTACCCAAGGTTTAGTAGGCACAGGTAATGGTGTATATAGCCCATGCGGTTGTACTCTAGATTTTGCCTTTCTACAAGCAATGCACTGTTCACAAATTCGTTGCACATCTCTTTTCATCTTTGGCCAATAAAATGCTCATGCAATACATCCAAGGTTTTCGCAACCCCAAAGTGACCCATTAAACCACCCCCATGTGCTTCACGAACAAGCAATTCACGCAGAGAACTAGCAGGAACACACAATCTATTCTCTTTGAACAAAATAACCATCCATCAAATAAAACTTACCAAAAGCTGAATGTCCACATGCATTATAAATCTTGGCAAAGTCAGAATCATTATCATACAATTCCTTCACATATTTAAAGCCTAGCAATCTAGTATTCATTGTGTGTAAAAAAGAACATACTAGCGAAAGTGCATCAGCTACGATGTTCTCTTTGCCTTGCTTATACTTGATTACATAAGGAAAAGTTTCAATGAATTCAACCCATTTTGCATGCCTTCTATTCAACTTACCTTGTCCTTTCAGATGTTTCAAAGACTGATGATCCGAATGGATTACGAACTCTTTTGGCCACAAGTAATGTTGCCATGTCTCAAGTGCTCTTACCAATGCATAGAGTTCTTTGTCGTAAGTGGGATAGTTCAAGGTCGCTCCACTTAACTTCTCACTAAAATATGCAATAGGTCTCCGATCTTGCATTAAAACAACACCTATTCCCATTCCAGATGCATCACATTCTATTTCAAATGCTTTCGTAAAGTCAGGTAAAGCCAAAACAGGTGCAGAACATAATTTATCTTTCAAAAGAACAAAAGCCAATTCTTGTTCCTTCCCCCATTTAAACCCAACTGACTTTTTAACAACTTCATTCAAGGGTGCAGCTATTGTACTGAAATCTTTCATAAAACGCCTATAAAAACTAGCTAACCCATGAAAACTCCTTACATCGCTTACCGATTTGGGTGTAGGCCAATCCCGGATGACCTTAACTTTCTCCTCATCCATCTCGATACCCTGTGTAGTTACAACATAGCCAAGAAACACAATTTTCTCCATGCAAAAGGCACACTTTTTAAGATTAGCATACCATTAAGAAACCTAGCCATGGTGGCTTCTCTATCCTCAACAACATTGGCCCGAATCATTGCTATCTCTCTTTGTTATATTCATCTACTATCTTATAACCTTGATTCAGACCTTGGAGCTTGGATATAAGTCTCTGTAATAGTGGTTTGGCACAAATCGTCTCCTCATTAAGACTTTCATCTCCCCCCAAGTCTCAACAGGTTGCTCCCCATTCCTCCTCCTACTGATTACAATTTGATCCCACCAAATAAATGCATACTCCGTAAACTCAATTATCACCAATTTCACCTTCTTTTGTTCGGAATAGCTATGGCAATCAAAAAAGCAATCTACCTTTTTCTCCCACTCCAAATAAGCTCGGGGATCGTTTTTACCTTGAAAGTTAGGAATTTTCATAAGTGCCCATGCCACGGAAATTCACATTCCTCCTAGCCCGCTCGTCCGGCACTGATTCCTTGGCAGCAGATGCAAAATCATAATCATCTTCACTGCATTTGCGTTTTCATCAACAAACTCTTCAAAATCAGATCTAACATTCCGTATGGCCATACGGACCATATTTCCTCGGCGATCAGCCCCACTATTCTGTTACTTTATTGAATTCACCTCATCTTTTAGATCCTTGTATGTTCTAGTCAATAGCTCAAGTTGCTGGCTTATGGCTCGCAATTGGAAAGCTACGTCGCTTTTGTGTAGCTGATTCATTGTTTTCAGACATTCTTTGAATCTGTAAAATTTGGTTAGTAGCACAAAATATATCCTTACACCTCTCGTGTATCACACAAAAAAAATCAAGGCTTTTCACTCTAATAGGCTCACAATGCCTTTTACCTCACAACTTGCTTTCTTTTGGTTCTTTAAGAACTGAAATCAACAAATCAAAGTTAGTAGCCTTCGCAGCGCACTCTAATAATTTTCAGACTCAAGAATCAATAAATATACTGAAAACAAAGCAAAAAAAACTATGATTATGATTTTGCGAGTAGCTGCAAATCAAATTGCATTGAATTGTGGACGAAACGAAGACACGAAATAAAATAGAAGCGAATATTAGCAAAAACAGTTCCTTGACTCCTAGATAACCCAAATATAATAGAAACAAAAATATTTGGACAAAAACTAAACAGTAAGGATCACGTTTTGAAACTTGACAAATATAACTGTTACGCAATTTTTACGTAAAGAATTGAAACCTAGACTAGACGATCTTGAAATAACCTAAAATTCAATATTTAGTATTATAATACTAAACAAACAACAAAAATCAATTCATAGGTCGTTCTTTTATGTCTAGGTAACCAAAACCCCTGTATGATCGGTTTCTGCAGAATTGAACCCCCAATTAAAACCTTCGGAATCGGATATCAAAATAAGCTCAAATTTAATATATGGTGCGATCTCATCCCCAATACACAGAATATGCAGTTTCAATTTATTCTAAGGTATTTTGCTTATGGTTCACAAAAAGTAGTGTTTCACAGTAGAATTGACCTTAAATTAAAACCTTAAGCAAACAATATCGGAATAAGTCCAAATTTGATATATGATGTGATCGCACCCCAATAGACTGAATATGAAGTTTCCATTGATTCTGAGGTGGTTTGCTAATGGTTCACAAAGAGTAGTGTTTTTGCGGCAGAATTGACCTCGAATTAAAACCTCAAGCCAACAATATCAGAATAAGCCCAAATTTAACATATGATGCGATCTCACCCCCAATAGACTGAATATTAAGTTTTAATTGATTCCGAGATGGTTTGCTTATAGTTCAACAAGAGTTGTGTTTCTGCGGCAAAAATTGAATGATCCTTAATATTTCAACTAATCCCTATCTCTCTTTCTTTTTAATGTACTGATATGATTAAAGACAGTAACAAGATGAAATATAACCTTTTTTTTTCTTAGATGACGCAAAAATGAAGAACAAGAAGATGGACGCAAACACTGAAAAACTTAAAGGAGCACAAAAAAAACGAAAATAACAGAAGGATATGACCTTGTTTTGAGCCTAGCTCGATACCAACGTCATGCGAACCTCGTGATCACGTGGTCACACAACCCACAATCAAGATTGAGATCCGATCCGGAAAGCGAAATAGGTCCGAGTAGGAGTGTGACACAATGGAAACCTGCTCCAAGGCACCAACACAATTGGATTGAGTAGAAGGACGTCACGAAGCCAGTTAATCTTTGATAAGTCGATTCAGTTCGTTCAAGAACCAAGAATGCAAGAATCACTCACACGTTAAAACCGAAATTTTTTTTTGGTAAGTTGACGTATGTATTAAAAGAAGAAGATACAAACATTATAAGGGGCATACCCGGATTTACAATGATAATGAAACATAAAACAACAGATGGCTACAGAGCTAGCCACCGACCTGAATCAAAACCTCACTAGATTCGTGAGGGAAACCAATACAACCAGCTAACTAACAAATTAAGAATCTATGGTATTCACCCTCCAAGCTCGTTGGATCCTTTTGTTTTTATTTGTTGGTACGACATTCCTCATCAAATCAAGCTTATCACGAATGATACATTCGATTTGATTGAAGACCAAATTCAAAGTTCTAGACATTCCAGCAAAGATCCTTGCATTCCGTTCTTGCCATACATGATACACTGTAGCTGCAAAACTTAGTTTACGAGAAAAATTGACGAAACTCTTGCCATTCCAAGAGATGGTGGCCCATCGAATCCATTCATCCCAGCCTTTTGTCATTCTTGGAATGTCGCATCTGTCACAAACATCCCACCAGATCGCTTTAGTATAGGAGCATTCAAAGAACAAGTGGTTGTGATCCTCATTGTTGCGGAGACAGAGTGAGCATCTATTGGGACCATGTATACCAAACCGATGAAGTTTATCTTGAGTTGTGAGTTTTCGTTGGACGACCATCCATAGAAGAAATGAATGTCTTGGAACAAGCATTCTTGAACCACACAATGTCATGCCATTCAACCATCCGACGATGACGTCTTAGTTGTTCCCAAGCTACTTTGACCGAGAATCTGTGATTTGGCGAATCCAACCAAACTATCTCATCCTTTTGCCCCATCTTAGGATTAGAATTGGAAGGAATGGCTTCTATAATGGGGTGCCAACCAATAGCTTGGGTGGTAGGAGTTTTCCATTCGAGTTCGAATTAGCACATTCACCTTCGCGTTCTTGGCCATACCGAATCATAGATGAATCTTTCCCCGTAAGAATCCGCGAGTGGGCTGTGATGATGCCAATTATCAAACCATAGAGAGGTTGTCATTCCATCTCCTATGATGTACTTCATCTTCGGCCATGCTAAGGATCTGAGCTTTAGAATCTTTCCCCAAGCCCAAGAGCAATCTGTGGCGTCTTGATTGTCCAGAAATTCCTACCTCGCCAAGATTGGATCCGATCCAAGTAGACCATATTGAGCCATCTCGAGTCATTGCACAGGTTCCAAATGTGTTTCAACACAGCAATCTTGTTCCATTCCGTTATCCTTTTTATTCCTAGCCCACCCCTCATTTTTTGGAAGACATACCGATCCCAAGCCACTTTAGCCCCAAAGAGTTCTCATATCCGAACTGACCAAAGAAAGGATTTCATAATTTGCTCCACATTTTTAATTACTTGCCGGTAGGAGAAAGAGAGATGCCCAATAGACTGTATGGAAAATAAGACTGAATTAATCAATTGTACCCGTCCTGCATACGAGAGTGTTCTACAAGTCCAATGTCGAACTTTAGAGGTGATTCGATCCACGAGGCCCTTACAATAAATAGCCTTTAGTCTGGACGAGAGAAGAGGTACTCCCAAATATTTCATAGGGAGCTCCCCCTCTCTAAACCCAAGAATATGAATAATTTGTTCCTTCTCAGCATTTAACACACCGCTCAAGAAGATGTCGCTTTTGTTTGGATTTGGATACGGACTGATAGATCTTGAAACTTTGTGAGCACAGTTCGATCATACGGATTGAGTTTACATCCCCGTTGCTAAAAATCATCAAGTCATCAGCAAAACAAAGATGAGAAATTCTGTCCTTCTTGCATCTCCAGTGGAACTTGAATTCTTGGTTGGCACTCATCTTGCAGAATAGCCCCGGACAGGATTTCCATACATAGGACAAACAAATATGGGGACAATGGATCCCCTTGTCTCGACCCTCTTCCCCCTTGAAAGTAACCCGCAAGCTCACCATTGGACGTTGATAGAGAATTGACATGATGTAACACAAACCATGATCCAATCAATGACTGTTCTAGGGAATCCCATTTTTTTTAACATAGCATCAACGAAATTCCACCGCACCGAGTCATAAGCCTTCATCGGATCAACTTTCATAGCACAACGAAAGCGTGTCCCGTAGATTTATGATAGCCTTTCATTAGTTCCCTCGAGACAAAAGAATGTTATCACCGATTCTCCGATCCGAGATAAAAGCAGTCTGATATGGGCCAACTAAGGATGGCAAAACAACTTTGATTCTCCCAGCTAGAATCTTAGCGATGCATTTGTACACTGTATTGCAGCAAGATATGGGACAGAAATCTGTCAACCTTGTAGGATTAGCAACTTTAGGAATAAGGGAAATGGATGTAGCATTCATTTCTTTAAGCATTCTACGAGTCTGAAAGAAGGATCTAACAGCGTTGATTACATCTTCCCCAACTATGTGCCACATTCTTTTGAAGAAACCTGCGTTAAAGCCATCCGGACCAGGGGCTTTGTTGTTCTTCAAACTAAACATAGCATGCTTAATCTCCTCCCTTGTTACATCTTGTGCGAGAACATGCTGTTGCGTTGAAGACAGTTTCAAGTTAATTGTCGATTCCATCACTTCCTCATTCAGAACCCTAGGCATCTGATCAACTCCTAACACACGATGGAAGTATGCAATTACTTCTGATTTGATTGCCTCGTGTCCTTCGACAACCTCTCCATCCTCCCTTGTATGTGATAGAAGCTTATTTCTATTCTGTCTTCCATTCTTGCTTTGTGAAAGTAGCTAGTATTCTGATCCCCCAAGCTAAGCCATTGTATCCTTGCCTTCTGTTTGAAAAAACTCTCTTCAGCCCTGACGGTAGAAGCGTATTTATGAACAGCATCCCTTTCTCGCATGCACAAAATTGGATTCTCATGCGCTGTATGCAGAGCCTGTTGAGCCTTATCCATTTCGTTTTTTGCATCTTTCACTCTATCCGAAATGTTGGAGAAGTGAGCCATATTGAAAAGTTTCAATTCTCGCTTTAGCTTTCTTAGTTTGCAACACGGTGATACATTGGACAACCCCCAAATTCTGATCCCATACCTTCTTCACCAAGGGCATGAACTTCGTCATGATCCATCCACATATCGAAGAATCTGAATGGTTTCTTTATGTTCGATCATTGCCAATAACCCTTACCACCATAGGAGAATGGTCCGACATACCCGAAGGCAAAAATCTCGCTCCGGATAATGGAAATTTCAGATTCCACTTCTCATTGACAAGCACTCTATCTAGTTTCGCGCGATAATCGATTCTCGGGACATTGGTTCGACCAAGTATAATGCATACACGAATACCGAAGATCATCTACTTTCGCTTCTCGAATACATGCATCCAATCCGTCCATAGTACCAGCCCACGTAGTAGACCCTCCTAACCTGTCCGGGCAGGTTGCGGATAGCATTAAAATCACCCATAAGAATCCACGGGGTTGACTCCCATCCATCACTACGACTCACAATATCGGACCATAATGCCTCACGTAAGGGAAGCATTATTGTCTCCATAAATAATTGAAGTATTGAAACTGATATTGGTAGCTAATATAGTGACAGAAACATGAATAGCCTGGTCTGACATTCCAAAAACATCCACCTTCATCGTATCAGCATTCCAACAAACCCAAATACGCCCACGACAAGAGAAATCATAATTATACAAGAAGGACCAAGAACGCAGAAGAAGTTGAGAAACATTATCTTTATTCTTGTCTTTAACTCGAGTTTCAACCAGACCAAAAAGAGCTATCCTCTCTTGATGGATGAGCCGACGCAATTCTGAATGCTTTATAGGATCATTCAAACCTCTAATATTCCAACATCCAATAATCATAAGAAATAGAGAGGAGTACAAACAGCAACACAAAGATTACCTTGACGTGCCTCCTGGAGAGGAGCCAGATTTCTTATGCTTCTTTGAAGAGGCTTTTGAACCCTTTTTCTTTTTCTCTAGAGAGTTTCTAGCCTTAATTGCTAACTGATTAACAGTTTCCCTTTCGGTGGAATTCAGGGTTTGAGGGGTTGTCAGGATCGTTGATGTTGACTCCTTATCGGTTTGTTCCCCATCTGTATCACCTCTCATTGCGTCCATATCTTGATCTAAAACAGTACTTGCAGCCCTTTGCTCCTAATTCATGTCTTCTCGTAAACTCTTCAAGACAAGAGGAGAGGAAGGATTTTCATCTTCATGACTGTGCACATCTGATGCCGCATGATCAATCATCTTACAATCAGACATATGTATACCAGATGTTGAACAACCATTCTCATTACAATTACCCACTTTAGATGCCAAGGGGGCATTCTCTCCACTCACAGAACCCTTGTTTCGTTTACCAACTACCTGCCACTGAAACTGATTCTGCTTGTTATCTGCAGATTTAGAGTTCATAGCTCCTAGATTCCTCTTACCCTCTGCCACCACTTTAAGATTATCAATGTTATTAGTAGCACATAGCGCTGTGGTGTGTCCAAAGACATTGCAATTCCGCACTTCGACGGTATCCATTCGTACTCGACTGAAATTGGTATGAATAACCCATTTGGACAAATAAGATCATATTCCTTAACCAACGTCTTCGAAGCATCTATCTCAACGCAAACTCTTGCGTAACTAAGCCTTTTACGCAACAATGTCGTATGATCCGCATGAAGGGGGACTCCAATAGCACTCGCTACACAGCTCAACCCCTTAATAGTCCAATACTCGAGAGGGACATTATACAGCCGAACCCATACCGGAACTCTGGCCAAATCATCTTTCAAAAATTGCATGTTCGGCTGCCAACGTTTAAGCACCAAAGGCCGTTGGCCATGTGCCATGGGGCTCGTTCCAGCACATTAGTGGCATGATCAACAGAATCAAAATTGAAGATGAAGAAACCGTTATCCGAAGACAAAACTTCTGATAGACTATAGGAGCTCCATATTCTGTTGGCAATAGAATTAACCACGGGATACGGTAATTTCTGCCCCACAAAATGACCAACTAGGGTGGATTTCCAAAATTCGCAGCCATCTTCAAACACATCAAATGGAGGAGCTACTGTCACACGACCATCCGTCATAGTAGGGGGAGCAAAGTGCAGATTACGGACTGAACTAATGCAAGGGTCTTGCTACCCTCATTGTCATCAACATCAGAACCCTTCAAAGCAGTTAAAAAGTTCAATTTTGGGTCTAGGTTTTAGTTGTTCTTGTTGATGAGACCCTACCTTCACCTCGTCAACTTTAGAACCCAACACATGGTTCATTTCCCGAAACAACATTAGGAACTTGGACAGTAGAGTGGTTCTCTATACCAACATCAGAATCAGCTTGAAATTGAGAAATCCTCATCCCATGGCTATTCAACATATCTTGCAATTCTAATCTTAATGTATGTCTAGACTTAACTTGATTGTGTTGTTCAATGTTAGAGCTAACCATTGGAACATTTTCCACATAAGAACATAGAGACATTATGGTAGCATACAAATACTAGAGAGAGCAAAATTCTAATAAGATAAACTGAGTCCAAGAAGCAACCTAAACTCGGAAATAACAAAGAACCTAACTCATAAACAACAAGATGCGGAATAGTTCATGAAGGAAGGAGACAATTACAAAATTACGAGGCCAATATCTCCCAGCACACTAATTATAACAATGATCCGTTCGGTCAAGATGTAGAGTAGGTTCCGAAGAACAACATACTCAAAAATGGTAACGATCCAACGGTGAACAAAGGAGATCAAGCTATGACAAACCACTCTGAAACTAGCAAGAAAAGATGAAACTTTTTCCAAAGAACTGTGATTTAATCTTCACATATGGCAAAGACCTTCATGTCTATGACAATCCATTCACTATGCTGCAACTTCACCACTTCTCCATAGTTCCAGAACTGAAAATGCAGAATAGTAGAAATATTGTGAGATCAATATCTCTTACCTCGTTGATTGGATAACAAATTCGTTCGGTCAATGTTGAGAGAAGGTTGGAAGGAACAACACAGTCAGAAATGAGAACAATCCAACGGTGAACGGAGTAGATGTAGCTCCGACAGCACCACTCTCTCTCTCTCTCTCTCTCTCTCTCTTTCTCTCTCTCTTATCTTTTTGTGATACAAGTTCTAGCTTGGATTTCCTTGTTTAACTTCGACAAATAAGAAAACAAATTTCCTCCTTTGTTGCTGATTTAATTACTTTCCTTCCTAAGTTAGGAAAAGCATTAAATAGTCCTCCTCTCTTTAGGAATAAGATATGGCCAACTTCCTTACTTAATTAGGAGAATAAATTGCTGACTTTTTATCCTTGTAGCATTAGGAAAACAAGCCTAGCAAGGCTGGCCCGGGCGGACACATCAACCCCTTGTTCCACACGAATTGGGCTCTTCTTGGACCTGAACTAGATGAATTAAAGGCTGCCCTTCATGCTCCTTAAATGTCCCAAACCCCTCTAGGTCCATTTTGCTCCATATGTTCTGAACAAGCCCATTCAATGCTTCTTTAGGCTTCTTTGCCCTAGCTCTTGTGATTGGCCCAATTTGGCACCTCTAATGGGTCGTTGGCATGATTACGCTTGGAGTTGGGCTGATCCGCATCATCCCCTCTCTCTTCAAAAGGATTAAACCTCAAATCATCACCTACATCAAACAGAGTAAGATCAGAAACATTAAAGGTAGCACTAACACCATACTCACATGGCAAATCAACTTTATAAGCATTGTCATTAATCCTCTTAAGGATCTGAAATGGCCCATCTCCTCGTGGTTGTAGCTTTGATTTCCTATGGGCCGGAAATCTCTCCTTGCGCATATGCACCCAAACCCAATCCCGCGGTTGAAGATAACATGTTTGCGCCCCTTATTGGCTTTGGTCGCATACACACGATTCCTCTTTTCAATCTGTTGCCGCACACTCTCATAAAGTGTTTTCACCACCTGTGCTTTACGATTACCATCCAGACTAACCCTTTCATCAATTGGCAAAGGAATCAAATCCATTGGAGTTAAAAGGTTAAATCCATACACAATTTCAAATGGTGAAAATTCAGTAGTAGAGTGCACACTACGATTATATGCAAACTCTATAAATGGCAAACAATCTTCCCAATTCTTTAAGTTCTTTTGAATGACAGCACGCAGAAGTTGTGTTAAGGTCCTATTAACTACTTCAGTTTGTCCATTTGTTTGGGGGTTACAAGTAGTTGAAAACAACAGTTTAGTACCCAATTTTCCCCATATCACCTTCCAAAAATAACTAAGGAACTTAACATCTCTATCAGAAACAATGCTCTTAGGGACCCCGTGAAGCCGTACTATCTCCCTAAAGAACAAATCAGCAATGTTAGTTGCATCATCAGTTTTATGACATGGAATGAAGTGTGCCATCTTTGAAAACCTATCAACAACTACAAAGATGGAATCCCTACCCCGTTTTGACCTAGGTAAACCTAAGACGAAGTCCATCGAAATGTCTACCCATGGTTCTATCGGTACAGTGAAAAGGGGTATATAAGCCATGTGGTTGAGTCCTAGACTTTGCTTTTCTACACGTTATGTATTTATCACATATGCGTTGCACATATTTTTTCATTTTAGGCCAATAAAAATGCTCATGCAACACATCCAAAGTCTTAACAACACCAAAATGCCCCATCAACCCGCCTCCATGTGCTTCACGTACAAGCAATTCACGATAAAACTTAATGGAACACACAAACGATTCTATTTAAACAAATATCCATCAAGTCTATAAAACTTTCCAAAAGCCAAAGTTTCCGTAAGCATCGTAAACATTAGCAAAATCACTATCATCCTTGTACAATTCTTTTTATGTGTTCAAATCCTAGAAATCTAGCATCCAAAGTAGATAAAAAAAGAACATACTGCGAAAGTGCATCGAGCCACAATGTTTTCTTTCCCTTGCTTATACTTGATCATATACTGGAAGGTTTCAATAAATTCAACCCATTTGGCATGTCTCCTACTCAACTTACCTTGCCCTTTCAAGTGCTTCAATGATTCATGATCAGAATGTATCACAAACTCCTTAGGCCACAAGTAAAGTGCTTCAATTCACGCATAGAATCAGATTTGTCACCCTTAAGAAGTCCCAAATAAACTAGGAGAAATATGATTTGGAAAATTTGTGTTCTTGCCCCCTTGATGTCCTTGATTAGCTTGGATTTCCTTGTTTAACTTCGACAAATAAGAAAACAAATTTCCTCCTTTGTTCTTGATTTAATTACTTTCCTTCCTAAGTTAGGAAAAGCATTAAATAGTCCTCCTCTCTTTAGGAATAAGATATGGCCAACTTCCTTACTTAATTAGGAGAATAAATTGCTGACTTTTTATCCTTGTAGCATTAGGAAAACAAGCCTAGCAAGGCTGGTATTGGGCCGGACACATCAACCCCTTGTTCCACACGAATTGGGCTCTTCTTGGACTGAACTAGATGAATTAAAGGCTGCCCTTCATGCTCCTTAAATGTCCCAAACCCCTCTAGGTCCATTTTGCTCCATATGTTCTGAACAAGCCCATTCAATGCTTCTTTAGGCTTCTTTGCCCTAGCTCTTGTGATTGGCCCAATTGGCACCTCCAATGGGTCCTTGGCATGATTACGCTTGGTGTTGGGCTGATCCGCATCAGGATAGCTCTTTTTGGTTTGGTTGAAACTTGAGTTAGAGACAAGAATAAAGATAATGTCTTTCAACTTCTTCTTCGTAATTGGTCCTTCTTGTATAATTATAATTTCTCTTGTCGTGGTCGTATTTGGGTTTGTTGGAATGCTGATACAATGAAGGTGGATGTTTTTGGAATGTCAGACCAGGCTATTCATGTTTTTGTCACTATATTAGCTACCAATATTTGTTTCAATACTTTAATTATTTACGGAGACAATAACGCTTCCTTACGTGAGGCATTATGGTCTGATATAGTGAGTCCCGTCTTGATGGATGAGAGTCAACCCCGTGGATTCTTATGGGTGATTTTAATGCTATCCGCAAACCGGATCGAACAGGTTAGGAGGGTCTACTACGTGGGCTGGTACTATGGACAGATTGGATACATGTATTTGAGAAGCGAAAGTAGATGATCTTCGGTATTCAGGTATGCATTATACTTGGTCGAACCAATGTCCCCGAGAATCGATTATGCAGAAACTAGATAGAGTGCTTGTCAATGAGAAGTGGAATCTGAACTTCCCATTGTCAGAAGCGAGATTTTTGCCTTCGGGTGTGTCAGACCATTCTCCTATGGTGGTAAAGGTTACTAGCAATGATCAGAACATAAAGAAACCATTCAGATTCTTCGATATGTGGATGGATTATGACGAGTTCATGCCCTTGGTGAAGAAGGTATGTGATCAGAATTGAAGGGGTTGTCCAATGTATCAGCTGTGTTGCAAACTAAGAAAGCTAAAGCAGGAATTGAAACTTTTCAATATGTAGAAAAATACCGAAAGTTTCAACTTGATCTAACGGTTGGATTTTGAAAGCTTAATGGCGTAAAACTAGATGGTAGAAAATTTTACGCAAAAGCCGAAATCTAACCTTGCTTGGATCATATAATTTCCTCTCTCTTCAAGGTGATTCATCCTCGAATCACAAATAGGTTTAACGGACAATTTCTTAGCCTCTTGTTAAAGCCTTTGGAGTTCTTTTCTCACACACACTTGACTGCAACAATATTGTATGAACGTAGTAGTAGATAATCATTTCAAATAAGCATGTCTTGCCTTCCACTTGCGTTTATATTTTTCTTGTCCTATTTTGTTTTTATCCTTTTGGTGCTGAACTGAAGCTCTCCATTCTTCATGTTTTTTATTTGTTTCTTTATAAATCTTTTCAAGTCGAGTCTCGCGCTCTTTATCTAACATCATAAAAGCATTATGATCATAAATATTTGAAACTCGTAACCTTCGTTTCTTTTCCTTCTCAAGTCTGTCACACATGTTCCCTATCATGAAATTCATTCTTTCCATCATCTTTGTCATAACTTGCATTTGGAACATAAGTTCACCCTTGGGAGGGGGTGGTGTGTTGTTTTGATTTGACATGATATGATACGATCCAGGCAAGGTCAAATTCGGATTTTGATGTAAAATGTGCAGTTATCCAGTTTTACAGCAACAATCATAATTCTCAATCCGACCGTTGGATTGGGTTGAAATTTTATGTGGAGTCTCCTGACATGTTTTTTTACCTTGCTTCGTGGCGTCTACCTTATCCTTCTCGTTCGCCAATCAATATTCACGAATCAATATTCTATGGCGTAAATTAGCCAAAACAAATCACGTAGGGGTGTGGTCAGATGTCAGGTGATCATTTTCATGCCAGTTTTGTCCAGTTGGTATAGAGATAAAACATAAATTCCTCAGGAAGGAGGCCACTCGAGCTGCTTTTCTAGCAAAAATTTGAAGAAGAAGAACAGTCAACCCCAAAATGGTGTTGTTTTGGTCAAGTTCACTTTAAATCAAATAAGATTTTTTTTTGGATTGATTTCCTAATTTTATAAGGACTTAAATCAGCAAAATATTCTGTTAAATTCAAGGAAATTTTGTATATTATTTTACATATTATTTAGGAGAATATTTATCAACAAGGAATGAAGTTTTCTAGCAACAAAGGATGCTAGGGGCTACCAAATCTGATTTCCCAAAATAAGAAGGATTAATTAATGATTCTCCTGGTCTAGGAAGGAAAATAAATTGACAGGTATAAAAGATAGATTTTCTTCATTAATTGTCCATCTAAAAAAAAGGATGCAAGAAAACTTCATAATCAATTCCACATTCGGATTAGACTTTCTAGTCTATTGAGGACTTCTTATGGGTGACAAATATGATTCTAACATATCTAGGATATTAATTTTGGATTTTTATTATTTTCTTTTTTAGTCTTTGGTTTATCATTAATTGTCCATGTAAAAACGGATATGAAGCATAACAAGGCAAGAAAACTTCATAATCAATTCTCCTAAATTCAAGGAAATTTTGATCATTATTTTACATATTATTTAGGAGAATATTTATTATCAAGGAATGAAGTTTTCTAGCAACAAAGGATGATAGGGGGCTACTAGATCTGATTTCCCAAAATAAGAAGGATTAATTAATGATTCTCCTGGTTTAGGAAGGAAACTAAATTCACAGGTATAAAAGAGAGATTTTCTTCATTAATTGCCCATCTAAAAAAAGGATGCAAGAAAACTTCATAATCAATTCCACATTCAGATTAGACTTTCTAGTCTATTGAGGACTTCTTATGGGTGACAAATATGATTCTAACATATCTAGGATATTAATTTTGGATTTTTATTGTTTTTATTATTTTCTTTTTAGTCTTTGGTTTATTATTATTTATTTGGGTCAATTTTGTAAGTGAACTTAAATCACCAACATATGGGATCCATTAAGGTTATTTGAAACATTATATAAGTTTTTTGTATGCCGAAAAGCGAACACGATAAATTTATGAAATTAACTTGTGTTTTGCATGATGAAAGACGTTATCTTTCTTTGGGACAAAGATGAAATCTAACTTATCAAGATATAATTGACCTTATGGCGTCATTCATTTCAATTCCAATAGTATTGGTGCCTTGAGAAAGGTTTTCATTGTGTCACACTTCGCAAACCTCGATTCTTTGCTTTCTTGAGAAGTATCATTTTTATTGAGGGTTGCTTGATCACGTGATCAAGAGGTTCGCATCATAATTTCATGCCTCCCATCATCTAGGTGAAAAGAGGTTGGCGTACAACGAATCAGTTAAATCCATTTAGGGGGTAGGATGAGGCCAAAGCCACTCCTTACAAGCAATAAGACAATTCAACCTCGCATCCTTCTCCAAGCCAGAGTCAGTAATAATCCTATCCCAAAAAAACTCCACCAAAGGGCTTAAAGGGTGCCAATTATCAAACCAGAGAGAAATAGAGTGCCCATCTCTTACACGCAAATAGATGAACTTCTGACTATCACAACGAAGTTGAAGTATCTTCCTTCAACTCCAAGAACAATTTCTTGAGCAAGGAACTTCCCAAATACTCCTACCTCTCAACAAGTAAGAAGATATCCATAATGACCAAATAGAGTTGGCTGGATTGCATATAGTCCATAAGTTAACCGCGGTTGCTCAATTCCACACCTCTAGATTCTTGACACCTAAACCCTCTTCCTTCTTAGGCAAATAAATAGTATTCCAAGCAACTTTTGCATTACCAGAAGCAAGATCACTACCCTTCCATAAAAAAACCTCAATAAAAAGGTGATTTTCATTATAACAACCTTAGGAAGAATTAAAAAAAGAAAGACCAATACACCTGAATAGAGAAGAGGATGGAATTGAGAAGTTGAAGTCCGCCTTAATATTAAATAGTGTGGTTCATCCAACCCCTAGTTTAGTGATGATTCGGTCCATAAGGATAAAAAAAATCATGAGAAGAGCTAAAGAATAGCTAATAAGAAATCCCACCTCACGGGATCATAAGCTTTCATCAGATCCACCTTCAAAGAGCCACCTTCAAAGAGCACCTAGAAGGCCCCGCATTTCGATGATAATTATGAAGAAGCTCTTGTGAGAGTAAAATATTAGCACTAATATTTCTCCCCTCAAGAAACGCTAATTGAAAAGGCCCAATCAAATCTGGAAGAACTTTTTTGATTCTATTAGCGATGATTTTGGCAATGCTTTTGCAAATGGTATTGCAATATGAGATAGGCCCAAAAGTGCTTAATCATAGATGGGTTAAGAGCTGTAAGGACTAATGTTATAGTTGTAGCACTTACTTGCTTAAGAAGCTGAACTGAAATGAAGAAAGACCAGATAGTATTAATAGTGTCCAAGCCAACAATACTCCATGCTTTTTTAAAGAAATCCACACTGAATCCATCTAGACTGGGAGCCTTTTATCCTTATAAGAGAAAAGGAACTTCTGAATTTCATCATCGACTTACAAGGGACATGCTTTGAAAGGGAGATAATCTCCGAGGAAGAGTCCCATTAAGAATAGATATATCAAAACCTGAATCAAATCAGGAAACCTCCAAAAGCTTCTCAAAGTATCTCACAATAGAAATGAACTTGTTCAAGATTGCTTTGTTGAAACACATTTGGAATCTGTGCAAAGACTCTAATTGGCATGCAACCCACAATTAAGATTGAGATTTGATCCTAGAAAGTGAAATAGGTCTGATAGGAGTGTGACAAGATTGAACCTGCCCCAAGCACCAACACTATTGGAATGAAGTAGAATGACGCCACGAAACCAGTTAATCTTTGATAAGTTAGATTCAGTTTGTTCAAGAACTGAAGAATGCAAGAATCACTCTCAAATGCTATAATTAAAAAATTCAGAAGTCAAAATGTAAACACCCAAAAAAAAAAAAAAATTATATATGTATATATAGATAGATAGAATTGATGACTCGGTTTTATCAAGAATGGACCCAGTTTTGGTCACGATTTTTTGGATAATGACGCAGTTTTTGTTTTTTTAAAAAATTAATTAACTTAAGGAACTGGGAGGGAGGGGTAAAACCGGTTTTAGATAGACCAAAACAAGGATAAGAACACATCTAAACCAACCCTAAACAACCCACCTCATTTAATGAGGAGTATAAATACAAGGAGGAGAGAGAGGATGACCCATCTTTTTCCCAAAGTTGTCTCCAGCAGCTGCATGTCGCTCTTCCTTTCCTCTTTCCCAACAGAAACCTAAACCAAACCAGTAGAGAGTGCCTTGTGAATGTGTGAGGGAAAGATGAGACCTTGAGAGAAGATTGGATAACTGCCTAGAGGGAAAGGAAAAAGGGGCTAGAAAACGTGAGAGGAAGAAGAAGGAGGAGAACCAACAGGAGAAGAGAAAGAATAGTGTCAAACCTTACTCAAACTTAGTTAGATTCGAAAGGTATGGGTCATGAAACTCCCTTCCTCTTCTCCTTAAGACCCAAAACAAGAAATGAAGAAGAAGACCCTAAGAAAAATTAACCTAAGACCTAAGCTAGTTGTGAAGGAGACTAAAATTAACTAAGAGGATAAGGAAACAGAAATGAAATGAGGCCAAATTCCCAGAACATCTAACAAAGAAAAATAAATAAAATGGAAATAACAAATTATGGTAGAGAGCTAGCCTTAACTATAGGGTTGGCTAGCATGCATGTGTGTGTGTTTTGCTGGAATTATTGAAAGATTATGTGTTGAAATTGATGGTTTCAATGTGTGTGTCCTGCTGGAAATTGTTGAATGAGTATATGCTGAAATTGGTGGTTTCAATGTGTGTGTGTTCTACTAGAACTTAGTGACAGTTGATTTGCTGAGATTGTTACAACATGTGAGGTGTGTGTTCATGCTCGCTGCCGAAACTGAGTCGTCTGCAGCGAATTAGCATTCGCTGTCGAATTGTGTGTTCTGCAGCGAAATTGTGATTCGCTGCCAAAACTGTGTCGTCCGCAGTGAATTGGCATTCACTGTCGAATAGCGTGTTCTGCAGTGAATTGTGATTCGATGCCGAAACTGAGTTGTCTGCAGCGAATTAACATTCGCTGCCGAAACTGAGTTGTCTGCAGCGAAATTGTGATTCGCTGCCGAAGCTGTGTTGTCTGCAGCGAATTAACATTCGCTGCCAAATCGTGTGTTCTACAGCGAAATTATGATTCGCTGTCGAAACTGTGTCGTCCGTAACGAATTGGCATTCGCTGCTGAATGACGTGTTCTGTAGCGAATTTGTGATTCGCTGCCGAAACTGAATTTCTGGAGCAAATTAACATTCGCTGCCGAATTGGGGGTTCAGCAGCAAAATTGTGATTCACTGCCGAAACTGTGTCGGTTGCAGCGAATTAACATTCGCTGCCGAAACTGAGTTGTCTGCAACGAACCAGTTTTTCGCTGCCGAATTAGCAACCTGTAGTGAACCAGTTTTCGGTGACGAATTGGCAGCTTGCAGCGAGCCAGTTTTCACTGATGAATTGGCCGCCTCGACAACAACCGGCCATCGCGAATTGGCGACTGCGGCAACAATTGCGCAATTTCTACAATAGGCCTCCTAGGCTAAAATGACTTAAATGCTAGTAACAATTTCATGGTATGATGATGTAAAATGTGGGACACTTGAATGTGAACATATGAACTCTTGAAATAAGTGTGGTGACAAATGTGATTCAAAGATACCCATGTACTGATTTATGACCATTGATGTTTTAAGTGGTGCGGTAGAGATTGGATCATCGTCAAGACCAGAATAACCCGCAGGTGGAGCAGGTAGGTGACTTGCACCTTCCTTTCTCATACATTGAATAATAAAATACTTTATCAGGAATGTTACCATATTGTGTTAGAACAGATATTAGATTGTCGAACGCTTAAATGTTGACAAATGGTTAATTAGCTTTGGCTAATGGCATCCGAATGGATGATCGGGGCCGAATGATTGATTAGATTCGGCTAATGGTATCTGAATGGATGGCCAGGACAAATGAATGATTAGCTTCGGCTAGTGACATCCGAATGGATGACCGGGACGAACGATTGATTAGCTTCGGCTAATGGCATCCGAAGTGGATGACCAGGAAGAATGATTGATTAGCTTTGGCTAATGGCATCCGAAGTGGATGACCGGGGTGAGTGAACGGTTCACCTCGGCAAATAATGCCTTAAGAGGATAGTCGAGTTTAAGATTATGGTTGATTGCAAGAATTGGAGCATTTATATGTACTACAAGTTGTTTATACCAAGAACATGAAGAAACTTTAAATGTTAATGCTTCATTTAATTGCCGGATCGTTTAATTATTATTATTATTATTATTATTAAGTAATTGCATTCTCTTAAATGTTTTGTACTGCAGCAGGGACGTCCCACTAACGAGATGTCTAGGAAACCCAATACACGGGAACTTACTTTTGCAAGGAATCATGTAGATGCATTCTAAATCACAATGTATTTTGTATGAATCAATGTACTGAACGTATAACTTTTATTAGATCCTTTTGTTTAAATTCGTAATGGCTATTAGTAGGATAAGAATGCAAACTCATAGCTATGGATGTATATTTTTAATATGAACTTCTAATCATGCAACCATAATATTATGTGTTTATGTAAGATTCACTTTTAAATGAAGTATTGATTGTATGGATTGTATTTTGATGATGTGAGGGATTAGGTTCGCCGATTACCGGTTCCTTGTGTGTCAAGTATAAAAAAAAAATTATTGTTGTTTTGGGCCTGAAAAGCCGGGTTGTTACACGAAATTTTGGTTACATGTGTTTAAATAGTTCTTAAAAATTAACACTAATGGATTTACCCTTATGGGATGAACTGACCCACATACAAAACTGACCCAAAACTCTAAACTAAAAAGCCCATAGCTTGATCCAAACAAGCCTTGGATCCTAGCTGAAAAACAAAGTATTAATTAATTCCACACATGTAAGAAAATAATAAAAAAAACAAATCTGTCATTAAATACCAGACTTTCTTTCTTTGTGTATCTAGGATGAATAAGGAATTCTTATAGGAAAAGGATTCTGAAACATTAATGAATCCTTGCCACACTTGGAGATTATATTGGAGCGCATAAAAGATCCTTGTGGAACTAGGAAATTTCCAAAATAAGCTCCCACATCTTTGTAGGAAAAAAGATCCTTGCCAAATAGGAAGTTCATAGGTAAAAAGAAAGTAAATAACAAAATTTGTACAACCTGTTTTGACCTATATTGCAAGTCCTTCCTGAACTACAAGTCAACTGAAACTTTATCCCAACATAGACA
>CM027578.2:13226111-13274838 GCA_015852605.2 Populus deltoides
TCCATGGAATGGATGAGGAATTGATACTCGGAGATGATGATGTCTAGTCAAGCCAGGCTGGATGGACGGTTCGAAAGGGCCATAACTTTCGATTCCTATCAAACCTATTTTAGCTTTCTGAGATTAGATTCATTCTTGATTTTGGGTTGCATGGTCACGAGGTTCGCTTTAGTGGTTAGATTCAGATGTTCTCATAAAATTTTGTAGTGTCCAATTTTACGCTATTGAGTATAACTCCAATCCAATCGTTGGACCGATATGAAACTTGACCTGAAGATCCTGGAGGTATTTGTCTATGTTGGGATAAAGTTTCAGTTGACTTGTAGTTCAGGAAGGACTTGTGATTAGTACTTAAAAGTGCATTTTTATCAAGGTTTTATATCATCATTTTGCACTTGAAGTATCAATAACTCCTTAACTAAAGCATGTTTTATAATAACGTATCTAATATATTAAGATACCTTTAATTTATGGTAAATGTTCATCTTAAATGCAGGCCTATCACATAAATAAAAGAATTGATTGATGAGTTGAAGTACTTAAATTGAAAGGACAAAGAGATGGCCAAACTTAGAAAAGAGATGCTGGTGCAGTCCAAATTGGAACACTGTTCGGTAATCGGGTCATATCTGGAGCTGTAGATCTTGGATTTAGGTCCATTTTATATGGATGGAAAGATAAGACATAGGCCTACAACTTTCATGTGAAGCCCAAGATTTAAAAAGGCCGTTTTCAAGTCCAAATTGCAGCAACAATAAAGAAGTCCGAATCTGTCCTGCGCCCCGGACACTGTTTAGTGTTCAGCCCATATCTCGAGTTCTAGGAGTCCAAATGATCTCAAATTTTTACCCTGGATAGATGAGACAATTCTCTAGAACTTTCATGATTGAAGTTTGTTCAAATTATGACGTCATCAATGACCTTTTTGGCAGACAAGAAGATAAGGATTGTCACCAAGTCAAGATGTGGCCACTCACTCATCAATTAGTCAACAAATCAATAGTTCTGAATTTTGGCCTATAAAAGGAGGCATTTGCCATGTATTTAGGCATCTTGGTGTTCAGATCAAGATCATGCTCTTGCTCTCTCTTTATGTTTTGTAATGCTTAAGTTTTGCTTATATTAATTTCTTGCTTACGCTTTTCATTTCCTTCCCTTGTTTATTTATGTTTCTCTCTTTCATTATGTGTTGCTAAGTTAATTATGTCAAGGTGAAAAGGGTACATTAATGGTGTAAGAATAAGTATAATATAAACTTAACATGGACCTTAATGTTGGATACTAACATGCTTTATATTTGTTATCTTGTTCACTTTTAATACTTTGCTTGTGAAATGGTTAATCTAGATTTATGTTATATAACACTTGGTACAACAAATACTTGGCACTTTCATAGCCCATACTGTATGGTATAACCGACACCTGAGCTATGAAAGGAACTTGATTTGTTGTTAACATAAGTTATAATCATGAATGCCTGACAACATTTACAAGTATTAGCATTATTCGAATAAGATAACTAATGTAATCATGTTAACAATTTATAATCCGATTGGAACCTCCTTTGTGTGTGGTTTCCAGTTGATTAGTAAGAGTTTATACTATACTTGTTTGACATACCATTAGTGGATCCTCTAACCTTGACATTTGTTGTTATCATTGTTTAATCCTTACGTTAATCTTGCAACTCAAAGTTCTCATCAACTTCTTCTTCTTCTTCTTTATTATTATTATTATTATTACTACTATTATTGTTGTTGTTATTGTGTTGTTGTTAACTATAATTTATACAATAAACCTCCCTGTGGTTCGACCCCGGTCTTGCCGGGTTATTTATTACTTCGACACTCCTGCACTTGGGAGAAGACATCAATCTTTTGGTCGTGTCAACTTGCAATATAGGTCAAAACAGGTTGTACAAATTTTGTTATTTACTTTCTTTTTACCTATGAACTTCCTATTTGGCAAGGATCTTTTTTCCTACAAAGATGTGGGAGCTTATTTTGGAAATTTCCTAGTTCCACAAGGATCTTTTATGCGCTCCAATATAATCTCCAAGTGTGGCAAGGATTCATTAATGTTTCAGAATCCTTTTCCTATAAGAATTCCTTATTCATCCTAGATACACAAAGAAAGAAAGTCTGGTATTTAATGACAGATTTGTTTTTTTTATTATTTTCTTACATGTGTGGAATTAATTAATACTTTGTTTTTCAGCTAGGATCCAAGGCTTGTTTGGATCAAGCTATGGGTTTTTTAGTTTAGAGTTTTGGGTCGATTTTGTATGTGGGTCATTCATCCCATAAGGGTAAATCCATTAGTGTTAATTTTTAAGAACTATTTAAACACATGTAACCGAAATTTCGTGTAACAACCCGGCTTTTCAGGCCCAAAACAACAATAATTTTTTTTTTATACTTGACACACAAGGAACCGTGTCGCGAACCTAATCCCTCACATCATCAAAATACAATCCATACAATCAATACTTCATTTAAAAGTGAATCTTACATAAACACATAATATTATGGTTGCATGATTAGAAGTTCATATTAAAAATATACATCCATAGCTATGAGTTTGCATTCTTATCCTACTAATAGCCATTACGAATTTAAACAAAAGGATCTAATAAAAGTTATACGTTCAGTACATTGATTCATACAAAATACATTGTGATTTAGAATGCATCTACATGATTCCTTGCAAAAGTAAGTTCCCGTGTATTGGGTTTCCTAGACATCTCGTTAGTGGGACGTCCCTGCTGCAGTACAAAAAATTTAAGAGAATGCAATTACTTAATAATAATAATAATAATAATAATTAAACGATCCAGCAATTAAATGAAGCATTAACATTTAAAGTTTCTTCATGTTCTTGGTATAAACAACTTGTAGTACATATAAATGCTCCAATTCTTGCAATCAACCATAATCTTAAACTCGACTATCCTCTTAAGGCATTATTTGCTGAGGTTAACCGTTCACTCACCCCGGTCATCCACTTCGGATGCCATTAGCCAAAGCTAATCAATCATTCTTCCTGGTCATCCACTTCGGATGCCATTAGCCGAAGCTAATCAATCGTTCGTCCCGGTCATCCATTCGGATGTCACTAGCCGAAGCTAATCATTCATTTGTCCTGGCCATCCATTCAGATACCATTAGCCGAATCTAATCAATCATTCGTCCTGATCATCCATTCGGATGCCATTAGCCAAAGCTAATTAACCATTTGTCAACATTTAAGCGTTCGACAATCTAATATCTGTTCTAACACAATATGGTAACATTCCTGATAAAGTATTTTATTATTCAATGTATGAGAAAGGAAGGTGCAAGTCACCTACCTGCTCCACCTGCGGGTTATTCTGGTCTTGACGATGATCCAATCTCTACCGCACCACTTAAAACATCAATGGTCATAAATCAGTACATGGGTATCTTTGAATCACATTTGTCACCACACTTATTTCAAGAGTTCATATGTTCACATTCAAGTGTCCCACATTTTACATCATCATACCATGAAATTGTTACTAGCATTTAAGTCATTTTAGCCTAGGAGGCCTATTGTAGAAATTGGCGAAAAACGGTTCATTGCAGTCGCCAATTCGGCGTGGCTTGTTTATCCGTAGGCGCGCCAATTCATCGATGAAAACCGCTCGCCGTAAGCCGCCAATTCGTCACCGAAAACTGGTTCACTACAGGTTGCTAATTCGGCAGCGAAAAACTGGTTCGTTGCAGACAACTTCGGCCCGGCGGAATGTTAATTCGCCGCGAACCGCATTCGGCAGTGAATCACAATTTTGCTGCTGAACCCCCAATTCGGCAGCGAATGTTAATTTGCTCCAGAAATTCAGTTTCGGCAGCGAATCACAAATTCGCTACTGAACACGCCATTCGGCCAATGCCAATTGTTCACGGACGACAGGTTTCGACAAATAATCATAATTTCACCAGAGAACACACGATTTGGCAGCGAATGTTAATTCGCTGCAGACAACACAGCTTCGGCAGCGAATCACAATTTCGCTGCAGACAACTCGATTCGGCAAATAATGTTAATTCGCCGGACTAACTTCGGTTTGGCATCGAATCACAATTCACTGCAGAACACGCTATTCGACAGTGAATGCCAATTCACTGCGGACGACACAGTTTTGGCAGCGAATCACAATTTCGCTGCAGAACACACAATTCGGCAGCGAATGCTAATTCGCCGCATTACTCGGCTTGGCAATGAGCATGAACACACACCTCACATGTTGTAACAATCTCAGCAAATCAACTGTCACTAAGTTCTAGTAGAACACACACACATTGAAACCACCAATTTCAGCATATACTCATTCAACAATTTCCAGCAGGACACACACATTGAAACCATCAATTTCAACACATAATCTTTCAATAATTCCAAAGAAACACACACACATGCATGCTAGCCAACCCTATAGTTAAGGCTAGCTCTCTACCATAATTTGTTATTTCCATTTTATTTATTTTTCTTTGTTAGATGTTCTGGGAATTTGGCCTCATTTCATTTCTGTTTCCTTATCCTCTTAGTTAATTTTAGTCTCCTTCACAACTAGCTTAGGTCTTAGGTTAATTTTTCTTAGGGTCTTCTTCTTCATTTCTTGTTTTGGGTCTTAAGGAGAAGAGGAAGGAAGTTTCATGACCCATACCTTTCGAATCTAACTAAGTTTGAGTAAGGTTTGACACTATTCTTTCTCTTCTCCTGTTGGTTCTCCTCCTTCTTCTTCCTCTCATGTTTTCTAGCCCCTTTTTCCTTTCCCTCTAGGCAGTTATCCAATCTTCTCTCAAGGTCTCATCTTTCCCTCACACATTCACAAGGCACTCTCTACTGGTTTGGTTTAGGTTTCTGTTGGGAAAGAGGAAAGGAAGAGCGACATGGAGCTGCTGGAGACAACTTTGGGAAAAAGATGGGTCATCCTCTCTCTCCTCCTTGTATTTATACTCCTCATTAAATGAGGTGGGTTGTTTAGGGTTGGTTTAGATGTGTTCTTATCCTTGTTTTGGTCTATCTAAAACCGGTTTTACCCCTCCCTCCCAGTTCCTTAAGTTAATTAATTTTTTAAAAAAACAAAAAAGCTGGCGTCATTTGCCAATCCCAAAAATCGGCACCAAAATCGTCAGGCCGATAAAACTGAGTCATCAATTCTATCTATCTATATATACATATATAATTTTTTTTCTTTTGGGTGTTTACATTTTGACTTCTGAATTTTTTAATTATAGCATTTGAGAGTGATTCTTGCATTCTTCAGTTCTTGAACAAACTGAATCTAACTTATCAAAGATTAACTGGTTTCGTGGCGTCATTCTACTTCATTCCAATAGTGTTGGTGCTTGGGGCAGGTTCAATCTTGTCACACTCCTATCAGACCTATTTCAGCTTTCTAGGATCAAATCTCAATCTTAATTGTGGGTTGCATGCCAATTAGAGTCTTTGCACAGATTCCAAATGTGTTTCAACAAAGCAATCTTGAACAAGATCATTTCTATTGTGAGATACTTTGAGAAGCTTTTGGAGGTTTCCTGATTTGATTCAGGTTTTGATATATCTATTCTTAATGGGACTCTTCCTCGGAGATTATCTCCCTTTCAAAGCATGTCCCTTGTAAGTCGATGATGAAATTCAGAAGTTCCTTTTCTCTTATAAGGATAAAAGGCTCCCGGTCTAGATGGATTCAGTGTGGATTTCTTTAAAAAAGCATGGAGTATTGTTGGCTTGGACACTATTAATACTATCTGGTCTTTCTTCATTTCAGTTCAGCTTCTTAAGCAAGTAAGTGCTACAACTATAACATTAGTCCTTACAGCTCTTAACCCATCTATGATTAAGCACTTTTGGGCCTATCTCATATTGCAATACCATTTGCAAAAGCATTGCCAAAATCATCGCTAATAGAATCAAAAAAGTTCTTCCAGATTTGATTGGGCCTTTTCAATTAGCGTTTCTTGAGGGGAGAAATATTAGTGCTAATATTTTACTCTCACAAGAGCTTCTTCATAATTATCATCGAAATGCGGGGCCTTCTAGGTGCTCTTTGAAGGTGGCTCTTTGAAGGTGGATCTGATGAAAGCTTATGATCCCGTGAGGTGGGATTTCTTATTAGCTATTCTTTAGCTCTTCTCATGATTTTTTTTATCCTTATGGACCGAATCATCACTAAACTAGGGGTTGGATGAACCACACTATTTAATATTAAGGCGGACTTCAACTTCTCAATTCCATCCTCTTCTCTATTCAGGTGTATTGGTCTTTCTTTTTTTAATTCTTCCTAAGGTTGTTATAATGAAAATCACCTTTTTATTGAGGTTTTTTTATGGAAGGGTAGTGATCTTGCTTCTGGTAATGCAAAAGTTGCTTGGAATACTATTTATTTGCCTAAGAAGGAAGAGGGTTTAGGTGTCAAGAATCTAGAGGTGTGGAATTGAGCAACCGCGGTTAACTTATGGACTATATGCAATCCAGCCAACTCTATTTGGTCATTATGGATATCTTCTTACTTGTTGAGAGGTAGGAGTATTTGGGAAGTTCCTTGCTCAAGAAATTGTTCTTGGAGTTGAAGGAAGATACTTCAACTTCGTTGTGATAGTCAGAAGTTCATCTATTTGCGTGTAAGAGATGGGCACTCTATTTCTCTCTGGTTTGATAATTGGCACCCTTTAAGCCCTTTGGTGGAGTTTTTTTGGGATAGGATTATTACTGACTCTGGCTTGGAGAGGGATGCGAGGTTGAATTGTCTTATTGCTTGTAAGGAGTGGCTTTGGCCTCATCCTACCCCCTAAATGGATTTAACTGATTCGTTGTACGCCAACCTCTTTTCACCTAGATGATGGGAGGCATGAAATTATGATGCGAACCTCTTGATCACGTGATCAAGCAACCCTCAATAAAAATGATACTTCTCCAAGAAAGCAAAGAATCAGGTTTGCGAAGTGTGACACAATGAAAACCTTTCTCAAGGCACCAATACTATTGGAATTGAAATGAATGACGCCATAAGGTCAATTATATCTTGATAAGTTAGATTTCATCTTTGTCCCAGCAAAGATAACGTCTTTCATCATGCAAAACACAAGTTAATTTCATAAATTTATCGTGTTCTGCTTTTCGGCATACAAAAAACTTATATAATGTTTCAAATAACCTTAATGGATCCCATATGTTGGCTGATTTAAGTTCACTTACAAAATTGACCCAAATAAATAATAATAAACCAAAGACTAAAAAGAAAATAATAAAAACAATAAAAATCCAAAATTAATATCCTAGATATGTTAGAATCATATTTGTCACCCATAAGAAGTCCTCAATAGACTAGAAAGTCTAATCTGAATGTGGAATTGATTATGAAGTTTTCTTGCATCCTTTTTTTAGATGGGCAATTAATGAAGAAAATCTCTCTTTTATACCTGTGAATTTAGTTTCCTTCCTAAACCAGGAGAATCATTAATTAATCCTTCTTATTTTGGGAAATCGGATCTAGTAGCCCCCTATCATCCTTTGTTGCTAGAAAACTTCATTCCTTGATAATAAATATTCTCCTAAATAATATGTAAAATAATGATCAAAATTTCCTTGAATTTAGGAGAATTGATTATGAAGTTTTCTTGCCTTGTTATGCTTCATCTAATTTTTTTACATGGACAATTAATGATAAACCAAAGACTAAAAAGAAAATAATAAAAATCCAAAATTAATATCCTAGATATGTTAGAATCATATTTGTCACCCATAAGAAGTCCTCAATAGACTAGAAAGTCTAATCCGAATGTGGAATTGATTATGAAGTTTTCTTGCATCCTTTTTTTAGATGGACAATTAATGAAGAAAATCTCTCTTTTATACCTGTCAATTTAGTTTCCTTCCTAGACCAGGAGAATCATTAATTAATCCTTCTTATTTTGGGAAATCAGATTTGGTAGCCCCTAGCATCCTTTGTTGCTAGAAAACTTCATTCCTTGTTGATAAATATTCTCCTAAATAATATGTAAAATAATATACAAAATTTCCTTGAATTTAACAGAATATTTTGCTGATTTAAGTCCTTATAAAATTAGGAAATCAATCCAAAAAAAAATCTTATTTGATTTAAAGTGAACTTGACCAAAACAACACCATTTTGGGGTTGACTGTTCTTCTTCTTCAAATTTTTGCCAGAAAAGCAGCTCGAGTGGCCTCCTTCCTGAGGAATTTATGTTTTATCTCTATACCAACTGGACAAAACTGGCATGAAAATGATCACCTGACATCTGACTACACCCCTACGTGATTTGTTTTGGCTAATTTACGCCATAGAATATTGATTCGTGAATATTGATTGGCGAACGAGAAGGATAAGGTAGACGCCACGAAGCAAGGTAAAAAAACATGTCAGGAGACTCCACATAAAATTTCAACCCAATCCAACGGTCGGATTGAGAATTATGATTGTTGCTGTAAAACTGGATAACTGCACATTTTACATCAAAATCCGAATTTGACCTTGCCTGGATCGTATCATATCATGTCAAATCAAAACAACACACCACCCCCTCCCAAGGGTGAACTTATGTTCCAAATGCAAGTTATGACAAAGATGATGGAAAGAATGAATTTCATGATAGGGAACATGTGTGATGACTTGAGAAGGAAAAGAAACGAAGGTTACGAGTTTCAAATATTTATGATCATAATGCTTTTATGATGTTAGATAAAGAGCGCGAGACTCGACTTGAAAAGATTTATAAAGAAACAAATAAAAAACATGAAGAATGGAGAGCTTCAGTTCAGCACCAAAAGGATAAAAACAAAATAGGACAAGAAAAATATAAACGCAAGTGGAAGGCAAGACATGCTTATTTGAAATGATTATCTACTACTACGTTCATACAATATTGTTGCGGTCAAGTGTGTGTGAGAAAAGAACTCCAAAGGCTTTAACAAGAGGCTAAGAAATTGTCCGTTAAACCTATTTGTGATTCGAGGATGAATCACCTTGAAGAGAGAGGAAATTATATGATCCAAGCAAGGTTAGATTTCGGCTTTTGCGTAAAATTTTCTACCATCTAGTTTTACGCCATTAAGCTTTCAAAATCCAACCGTTAGATCAAGTTGAAACTTTCGGTATTTTTCTACATATTGAAAAGTTTCAATTCCTGCTTTAGCTTTCTTAGTTTGCAACACAGCTGATACATTGGACAACCCCTTCAATTCTGATCACATACCTTCTTCACCAAGGGCATGAACTCGTCATAATCCATCCACATATCGAAGAATCTGAATGGTTTCTTTATGTTCTGATCATTGCTAGTAACCTTTACCACCATAGGAGAATGATCTGACACACCCGAAGGCAAAAATCTCGCTTCTGACAATGGGAAGTTCAGATTCCACTTCTCATTGACAAGCACTCTATCTAGTTTCTGCATAATCAGATTCTCAGGACATTGGTTCGACCAAGTATAATGCATACCTGAATACCGAAGATCATCTACTTTCGCTTCTCAAATACATGTATCCAATCTGTCCATAGTACCAGCCCACGTAGTAGACCCTCCTAACCTGTTCGACTGGTTGCGGATAGCATTAAAATCACCCATAAGAATCCACGGGGTTGACTCTCATCCATCAGTACGACTCACTATATCAGACCATAATGCCTCACGTAAGGAAGCGTTATTGTCTCCGTAAATAATTAAAGTATTGAAACAAATATTGGTAGCTAATATAGTGACAAAAACATGAATAGCCTGGTCTGACATTCCAAAAACATCCACCTTCATTGTATCAGCATTCCAACAAACCCAAATACGACCACGACAAGAGAAATTATAATTATACAAGAAGGACCAATTACGAAGAAGAAGTTGAAAGACATTATCTTTATTCTTGTCTCTAACTCAAGTTTCAACCAAACCAAAAAGAGCTATCCTGATGCGGATCAGCCCAACACCAAGCGTAATCATGCCAAGGACCCATTGGAGGTGCCAATTGGGCCAATCACAAGAGCTAGGGCAAAGAAGCCTAAAGAAGCATTGAATGGGCTTGTTCAGAACATATGGAGCAAAATGGACCTAGAGGGGTTTGGGACATTTAAGGAGCATGAAGGGCAGCCTTTAATTCATCTAGTTCAGGTCCAAGAAGAGCCCAATTCGTGTGGAACAAGGGGTTGATGTGTCCGGCCCAATACCAGCCTTGCTAGGCTTGTTTTCCTAATGCTACAAGGATAAAAAGTCAGCAATTTATTCTCCTAATTAAGTAAGGAAGTTGGCCATATCTTATTCCTAAAGAGAGGAGGACTATTTAATGCTTTTCCTAACTTAGGAAGGAAAGTAATTAAATCAAAGAACAAAGGAGGAAATTTGTTTTCTTATTTGTCGAGTTAAACAAGGAAATCCAAGCTAATCAAGGACATCAAGGGGGGCAGCAACACAAATTTTCCAAATCATATTTCTCCTAGTTTATTTGAGACTTCTTAAGGGTGACAAATCTGATTCTATGCGTGAATTGAAGCACTTTACCTGTGGCCTAAGGAGTTTGTGATACATTCTGATCATGAATCATTGAAGCACTTGAAAGGGCAAGGTAAGTTGAGTAGGAGACATGCCAAATGGGTTGAATTTATTGAAACCTTTCCGTATATGATCAAGTATAAGCAAGGGAAAGAAAACATTGTGGCTGATGCACTTTCGCGCAGGTATGTTCTTTTATCTACTTTGGATGCTAGATTTCTAGGATTTGAACACATAAAAAGAATTGTACAAGGATGATAGTGATTTTGCTAATGTTTACGATGCTTGCGAAACTTTGGCTTTTGGAAAGTTTTATAGACTTGATGGATATTTGTTTAAATAGAATCGTTTGTGTGTTCCATTAAGTTTTATGCGTGAATTGCTTGTACGTGAAGCACATGGAGGCGGGTTGATGGGGCATTTTGGTGTTGTTAAGACTTTGGATGTGTTGCATGAGCATTTTTATTGGCCTAAAATGAAAAAATATGTGCAACGCATATGTGATAAATACATAACGTGTAGAAAAGCAAAGTCTAGGACTCAACCACATGGCTTATATACCCCTTTACCTGTACCGATAGAACCATGGGTAGACATTTCGATGGACTTCGTCTTAGGTTTACCTAGGTCAAAACGGGGTAGGGATTCCATCTTTGTAGTTGTTGATAGGTTTTCAAAGATGGCACACTTCATTCCATGTCATAAAACTGATGATGCAACTAACATTGCTGATTTGTTCTTTAGGGAGATAGTACGGCTTCACGGGGTCCCTAAGAGCATTGTTTCTGATAGAGATGTTAAGTTCCTTAGTTATTTTTGGAAGGTGATATGGGGAAAATTGGGTACTAAACTGTTGTTTTCAACTACTTGTAACCCCCAAACAAATTGACAAACCAAGTAGTTAATAGGACCTTAACACAACTTCGTCTTTGTCATTCAAAAGAACTTAAAGAATTGGGAAGATTGTTTGCCATTTATAGAGTTTGCATATAATCGTAGTGTGCACTCTACTACTGAATTTTCACCATTTGAAATTGTGTATGGATTTAACCTTTTAACTCCAATGGATTTGATTCCTTTGCCAATTGATGAAAGGGTTAGTCTGGATGGTAATCGTAAAGCACAGGTGGTGAAAACACTTTATGAGAGTGTGCGGCAACAGATTGAAAAGAGGAATCGTGTGTATGCGACCAAAGCCAATAAGGGGCGCAAACATGTTATCTTTCAGCCCGGCGATTGGGTTTGGGTGCATATGCGCAAGGAGAGATTTCCGGCCCATAGGAAATCAAAGCTACAACCACGAGGAGATGGGCCATTTCAGATCCTTAAGAGGATTAATGACAATGCTTATAAAGTTGATTTGCCATGTGAGTATGGTGTTAGTGCTACCTTTAATGTTTCTGATCTTACTCTGTTTGATGTAGGTGATGATTTGAGGTTTAATCCTTTTGAAGAGAGAGGGGATGATGCGGATCAGCCCAACTCCAAGCGTGATCATGCCAACGACCCATTAGAGGTGCCAAATTGGGCCAATCACAAGAGCTAGGGCAAAGAAGCCTAAAGAAGCATTGAATGGGCTTGTTCGAACATATGGAGCAAAATGGACCTAGAGGGGTTTGGGACATTTAAGGAGCATGAAGGGCAGCCTTTAATTCATCTAGTTCAGGTCCAAGAAGAGCCCAATTCGTGTGGAACAAGGGGTTGATGTGTCCGGCCCAGTACCAGCCTTGCTAGGCTTGTTTTCCTAATGCTACAAGGATAAAAAGTCAGCAATTTATTCTCCTAATTAAGTAAGGAAGTTGGCCATATCTTATTCCTAAAGAGAGGAGGACTATTTAATGCTTTTCCTAACTTAGGAAGGAAAGTAATTAAATCAGCAACAAAGGAGGAAATTTGTTTTCTTATTTGTCGAAGTTAAACAAGGAAATCCAAGCTAATCAAGGACATCAAGGGCAGCAACACAAATTTTCCAAAACAGACCCATTACATGTTCCAAATGGTCTAATGACTCGGTCCAAGACAAAGGCATTGAAAGAGGCATTGAATGCATTGGTTTTGAATGTTTCAACCAATTTAGAATTGAAAGGTCCATTAGAGTATCAAGAGGAGACCCTAGTACATCTTATCCATGTGCAAGAGGGGTCCAACATAACCTTATTTGGGCCATGAGGTGAGGATAGCAGAGGAAACAAAAGAACCTTCTACAACTTGGAAACAACATGGGTGGCTACCTTTTCCTTTTGTTTCTAGGATTAAGGGGCTGCATGGAAGGCTATAAATAAGCCTAGAATCAGTTCTATAATATTTTACTTCCTTCTCTTCTTCTCATGACAGAACATGGATTTAATATTATGGGCTTTGTTTTATTTTGTTAGCTACAGCCCAAGGCTTGTTTAGGCTTAAATAATACTTTGTTTTCAGTTAGGATCCGAGGCTTGTTTGGATTAAGTTATGGGTTTTTTCAATTTAGGGTTTTGGGTCAGTTTTAAGTGGACCTCATTTAAGTCCACATAAGGGGTCCATTAGGGTTAACTTTTCAAGAACTATTTAAGCTCATGTAAGCCAAAATTTCAGCAGCTTTGATGATAATTACTTCTGAATTTTTTTGAACCTTCATATCAGAACTTGTATCACAAAAAGATAAGAGAGAGAGAAAGAGAGAGAGAGAGAGAGAGAGAGAGAGAGAGTGGTGCTGTCGGAGCTACATCTACTCCGTTCACCGTTGGATTGTTCTCATTTCTGACTGTGTTGTTCCTTCCAACCTTCTCTCAACATTGACCGAACGAATTTGTTATCCAATCAACGAGGTAAGAGATATTGATCTCACAATATTTCTACTATTCTGCATTTTCAGTTCTGGAACTATGGAGAAGTGGTGAAGTTGCAGCATAGTGAATGGATTGTCATAGACATGAAGGTCTTTGCCATATGTGAAGATTAAATCACAGTTCTTTGGAAAAAGTTTCATCTTTTCTTGCTAGTTTCAGAGTGGTTTGTCATAGCTTGATCTCCTTTGTTCACCGTTGGATCGTTACCATTTTTGAGTATGTTGTTCTTCGGAACCTACTCTACATCTTGACCGAACGGATCATTGTTATAATTAGTGTGCTGGGAGATATTGGCCTCGTAATTTTGTAATTGTCTCCTTCCTTCATGAACTATTCTGCATCTTGTTGTTTATGAGTTAGGTTGCTGTTATTTCTGAGTTTAGGTTGCTTCTTGGACTCAGTTTATCTTATTAGAATTTTGCTCTCTCTAGTATTTGTATGCTACCATAATGTCTCTATGTTCTTATGTGGAAAATGTTCCAATGGTTAGCTCTAACATTGAACAACACAATCAAGTTAAGTCTAGACATACATTAAGATTAGAATTGCAAGATATGTTGAATAGCCATGGGATGAGGATTTCTCAATTTCAAGCTGATTCTGATGTTGGTATAGAGAACCACTCTACTGTCCAAGTTCCTAATGTTGTTTCAGAAATGAACCATGTGTTGGGTTCTAAAGTTGACGGGGTGAAGGTAGGGTCTCATCAACAAGAACAACTAAAACCTAGACCCAAAATTGAACTTTTTAACTGCTTTGAAGGGTTCTGATGTTGATGACAATGAGGGTAGCAAGACCCTTGCATTAGTTCAGTCCGTAATCTGCACTTTGCTCCCCCTACTATGACGGATGGTCGTGTGACAGTAGCTCCTCCATTTGATGTGTTTGAAGATGGCTGCGAATTTTGGAAATCCACCCTAGTTGGTCATTTTGTGGGGCAGAAATTACCGTATCCCGTGGTTAATTCTATTGCCAACAGAATATGGAGCTCCTACTGATCCATCGAAGTTTTGTCTTCGGATAACGGTTTCTTCATCTTCAATTTTGATTCCGTTGATCATGCCACTAATGTCTTTGAACGAGCCCCATGGCACATGGCCAATGTGCCTTTGGTGCTTAAACGTTGGCGCAGAACATGCAATTTTTGAAAGATGATTTGGCCGAGTTCCGGTATGGGTTCGGCTGTATAATGTCCCTCTCGAGTATTGGACTATTAAGGGGTTGAGCTGTGTAGCGAGTGCTATTGGAGTCCCCCTTCATGCGGATCATACGACATTGTTGCGTAAAAGGCTTAGTTACGCAAGAGTTTGCGTTGAGATAGATGCTTCGAAGACGTTGGTTAAGGAATATGATCTTCGCCGCCAAATGGGTTATTCATACCAATTTCAGTCGAGTACGAATGGATACCGTCGAAGTGCAGTAATTGCAATGTCTTTGGACACACCACAGCGCTATGTGCTACTAATAACATTGATAATCTTAAAGTGGTGGCAGAGGGTAAGAGGAATCTAGGAGCTATGAACTCTAAATCTGCGGATAACAAGCAGAATCAGTTTCAGTGGCAGGTAGTTGGTAAACGAAACAAGGGTTCTGTGAGTGGAGAGAATGCCCCCTTGGCATCTAAAGTGGGTAATTGTAATGAGAATGGTTGTTCAACATCTGGTATACATATGTCTGATTGTAAGATGATTGATCATGTGGCATCAGATGTGCACAGTCATGAAGATGAAAATCCTTCCTCTCCTCTTGTCTTGAAGAGTTTACGAGAAGACATGAATCAGGAGCAAAGGGCTGCAAGTACTGTTTTAGATCAAGATATGGACGCAATGAGAGGTGATACAGATGGGGAACAAACCGATAAGGAGTCAACATCAACGATCCTGACAACCCCTCAAACCCTGAATTCCACCGAAAGGGAAACTGTTAATCAGTTAGCAATTAAGGCTAGAAACTCTCTAGAGAAAAAGAAAAAGGGTTCAAAAGCCTCTTCAAAGAAGCATAAGAAATCTGGCTCCTCTCCAGGAGGCACATCAAGGTAATCTTTGTGTTGCTGTTTGTACTCCTCTCTATTTCTTATGATTATTGGATGTTGGAATATTAGAGGTTTGAATGATCCTATAAAGCATTCAGAATTACGTCGGCTCATCCATCAAGAGAGGATATCTCTTTTTGGTCTGGTTGAAACTCGAGTTAAAGACAAGAATAAAGATCATGTTTCTCAACTTCTTCGCGTTCTTGGTCCTTCTTGTATAATTATGATTTCTCTTGTCGTGGCGTATTTGGGTTTGTTGGAATGCTTGATACGATGAAGGTGGATGTTTTTGGAATGTCGGACCGGGCTATTCATGTTTACGTCACTATATTAGCTACCAATATCAGTTTCAATACTTCAATTATTTATGGAGACAATAATGCTTCCTTACGTGAGGCATTATGGTCTGATATTGTGAGTCGTAGTGATGGATGGGAGTCAACCCCGTGGATTCTTATGGGTGATTTTAATGCTATCCGCAACCATCCGGACAGTTAGGAGGGTCTACTACGTGGGCTGGTACTATGGACAGATTGGATGCATGTATTCGAGAAGCGAAAGTAGATGATCTTCGGTATTCAGGTATGCATTATACTTGGTCGAACCAATGTCCTGAGAATCTGATTATGCGGAAACTAGATAGAGTGCTTGTCAATGAGAAGTGGAATCTGAAATTTCCATTATCCGGAGCGAGATTTTTGCCTTCGGGTATGTCAGACCATTCTCCTATGGTGGTAAGGGTTATTGGCAATGATCAGAACATAAAGAAACCATTCAGATTCTTCGATATGTGGATGGATCATGACGAGTTCATGCCCTTGGTGAAGAAGGTATGGGATCAGAATTTGGGGGGTTGTCCAATGTATCAGCTGTGTTGCAAACTAAGAAAGCTAAAGCAGGAATTGAAACTTTTCAATATGGCTCACTTCTCCAACATTTCAGATAGAGTGAAAGATGCAAAAAACGAAATGGATAAGGCTCAACAGGCTCTGCATACAGCGCATGAGAATCCAATTTTGTGCATGCGAGAAAGGGATGCTGTTCATAAATACGCTTCTACCGCCGTAATGAAGAGAGTTTTTTCAAACAGAATGCAAGGATACAATGGCTTAGCTTGGGGGATCAGAATACTAGCTACTTTCACAAAGCAGTAAATGGAAGACAGAATAGAAATAAGCTTCTATCACATACAAGGGAGGATGGAGAGGTTGTCGAAGGACACGAGGCAATCAAATCAGAAGTAATTGCATACTTCCATCGTGTGTTAGGAGTTGATCAGATGCCTAGGGTTCTGAATGAGGAAGTGATGGAATCGACAATTAACTTGAAACTGTCTTCAACGCAACAGCATGTTCTCGCACAAGATGTAACAAGGGAGGAGATTAAGCATGCTATGTTTAGTTTGAAGAACAACAAAGCCCCTGGTCCGGATGGCTTTAACGCAGGTTTCTTCAAAAGAATGTGGCACATAGTTGGGGAAGATGTAATCAACTGCTTAGATCCTTCTTTCAGACTCGTAGAATGCTTAAAGAAATGAATGCTACATCCATTTCCCTTATTCCTAAAGTTGCTAATCCTACAAGGTTGACAGATTTCCGTCCTATATCTTGCTGCAATACAGTGTACAAATGCATCGCTAAGATTCTAGCTGGGAGAATCAAAGTTGTTTTGCCATCCTTAGTTGGCCCATATCGATCGCTTTTATCTCGGACGGAGAATCGGTGATAACATTCTTTTGTCTCGGGAACTAATGAAAGGCTATCATAAATCTACGGGACCTGTTCGTTGTGCTATGAAAGTTGATCTGATGAAGGCTTATGACTCGGTGCGGTGGGATTTCGTTGACGCTATGTTAATAAAAATGGGATTCCCTAGAACAGTCATTGATTGGATCATGGTTTGTGTTACATCATGTCAATTCTCTATCAACGTCAATGGTGAGCTTGCAGGTGTTACTTTCAAGGGGGAAGAGGGTCGAGACAAGGGGATCCATTGTCCCCATATTTGTTTGTCCTATGTATGGAAATCCTGTCGGGGCTATTCTGCAAGATGAGTGCCAACCAAGAATTCAAGTTCCACTGGAGATGCAAGAAGGACCGAATTTCTCATCTTTGTTTTGCTGATGACTTGATGATTTTTAGCAACGGGGATGTAAACTCAATCCGTATGATCAGAACTGTGCTCACAAAGTTTCAAGATCTATCAGGTCTGTATCCAAATCCAAACAAAAGCGACATCTTCTTGAGCGGTGTGTTAAATGCTGAGAAGGAACAAATTATTCATATTCTTGGGTTTAGAGAGGGGGAGCTCCCTATGAAATATTTGGGAGTACCTCTTCTCTCAATCCCGACTAAAGGCTATTTATTGTAAGGGCCTCGTGGATCGAATCACCTCTAAAGTTCGACATTGGACTTGTAGAACACTCTCGTATGCAGGACGGGTACAACTGATTAATTCAGTCTTATTTTCCATACAGGTCTATTGGGCATCTCTCTTTCTCCTACCTGGGCAAGTAATTAAAAATGTGGAGCAAATTATGAAATCCTATCTTTGGTCAGGTTCAGATATGAGAACTCTATGGGGCTAAAGTGGCTTGGGATCAGGTATGTCTTCAAAAAAGGGAGGGGGGGCTAGGAATAAAAAGGATAACAGAATGGAACAAGATTGCTTTGTTGAAACACATTTGGAACCTGTGCAATGACTCAGATGGCTCAATATGGTCTACTTGGATTAGATCCAATCTGTTGCGAGGTAGGAATTTCTGGACAATCAAGACGCCACAGAATTGCTCTTGGGCTTGGGGAAAGATTCTAAAGCTCAGATCCTTAGCATGGCCGAAGATGAAGTACATCATAGGAGATGGAATGACAACCTCTCTATGGTTTGATAATTGGCATCCTCACAGCCCACTCGCGGATTCTTACGGGGAAAGATTCATCTATGATTCAGGTATGGCCAAGAACGCGAAGGTGAATGTGCTAATTCAGAACTCAGAATGGAAAACTCCTACCACCCAAGCTATTGGTTGGCACCCCATTATAGAAGCCATTCCTTCCAATTCTAATCCTAAGATGGGGCAAAAGGATGAGATAGTTTGGTTGGATTCGCCAAATCACAGATTCTCGGTCAAAGTAGCTTGGGAACAACTAAGACGTCATCGTCAGATGGTTGAATGGCATGACATTGTGTGGTTCAAGAATGCTGTTCCAAGACATTCATTTCTTCTATGGATGGCTGTCCAACAGAAACTCACAACTCAAGATAAACTTCATCGGTTTGGTATACATGGTCCCAATAGATGCTCACTCTGTCTCCGCAACAATGAGGATCACAACCACTTGTTCTTTGAATGCTCCTATACTAAAGCGATCTGGTGGGATGTTTGTGACGGTCACGACATTCCAAGAATGACAAAAGGTCGGATGAATGGATTCGATGGGCCACCATCTCTTGGAATGGCAAGAGTTTCGTCAATTTTTCTCGTAAACTGAGTTTTGCAGCTACAGTGTATCATGTATGGCAAGAACGGAATGCAAGGATCTTTGCTGGAATGTCTAGAACTTCGAATTTGGTCTTCAATCAAATCGAATGTATCATTCGTGATAAGCTTGATTTGATGAGGAATGTCGTACCAACAAATAAAAACAAAAGGATCCAACGAGCTTGGAGGGTGAATACCATAGATTCTTAATTTGTTAGTTAGCTGGTTGTATTGGTTTCCCTCACGAATCTAGTGAGGTTTCAGTTTCAGGGTCAGTGGCTAGCCTGTAGCCATCTGTTGTTTTATGTTTCTGTTATCATTGTAAATCTGGGGTATGCCCCTTATAATGTTTGTATCTTCTTCTTTTAATACATACGTCAACTTACCAAAAAAAAAATTTCAGTTTTAACGTGTGAGAGTGATTCTTGCATTCTTCAGTTCTTGAACGAACTGAATCTGACTTATCAAAGATTAACTCACTTCGTGGCGTCATTCTACTCAATCCAATAGTGTTGGTGCCTTGGAGCAGGTTTCCATTGTGTCACACTCCTATCAGACCTATTTCGGCTTTCCAGGATCAGATCTCAATCTTGATTGTGGGTTGTGTGACCACGTGATCACGAGGTTCGCATCAGTTGGTATCAGAGCTAGGCTCCGAAACAAGGTCATATCCTTCTGTTATTTTCGTTTTTTTTGTGCTCCTTTAAGTTTTTCAGTGTTTGCGTCCATCTTCTTGTTCTTCATTTTTGCGTCATCTAAGAAAAAAAAAGGTTATATTTCATCTTGTTACTGTCTTTAATCATATCAGTACATTAAAAAGAAAGAGAGATAGGGATTAGTTGAAATATTAAGGATCATTCAATTTTTGCCGCAGAAACACAACTCTTGTTGAACTATAAGCAAACCATCTCGGAATCAATTAAAACTTCATATTCAGTCTATTGGGGGTGAGATCGCATCATATGTCAAATTTGGGCTTATTCTGATATTGTTGGCTTGAGGTTTTAATTCGAGGTCAATTCTGCCGCAAAAACACTACTCTTTGTGAACCATTAGCAAACCACCTCAGAATCAATGGAAACTTCATATTCAGTCTATTGGGGGTGCGATCACATCATATATCAAATTTGGACTTATTCTGATATTGTTTGCTTAAGGTTTTAATTTAAGGTCAATTCTACCGCAGAAACACTACTCTTTGTGAACCATAAGCAAAATACCTTAGAATAAATTGAAACTGCATATTCTGTGTATTGGGGATGAGATCGCACCATATATTAAATTTGAGCTTATTTTGATATCTGATTCTGAAGGTTTTAATTGGGGGTTCAATTCTGCCGCAAACTGATCATACAGGGGTTTTGGTTACCTAGACATAAAAGAACGACCTATGAATTGATTTTTGTTGTTTGTTTAGTATTATAATACTAAATATTGAATTTTAGGTTATTTCAAGATCGTCTAGTCTAGGTTTCAATTCTGTTACGTAAAAATTGCGTAACAGGTTAGATTTGTCAAGTTTCAAAACGTGATCCTTACTGTTTAGTTTTTGTCCAAATCTTTTTGTTTCTATTATATTTGGGTTATCTAGGAGTCAAGGAACTGTTTTTGCTAATATTCGCTTCTATTTTATTTCGTGTCTTCGTTTCGTCCACAATTCGTACGAATTTGCATTGCTACTCGCAAAATCATAATCATAGTTTTTTTTGCTTTGTTTTCAGTATATTTATTGATTCTTGAGTCTGAAAATTATTAGAGTGCGCTGCGAAGGCTACTAACTTTGATTTGTTGATTTCAGTTCTTAAAGAACCAAAAGAAAGCAAGTTGTGAGGTAAAAGGCATTGTGAGCCTATTAGAGTGAAAAGCCTTGATTTTTTTTTGTGTGATACACGAGAGGTGTAAGGATATATTTTGTGCTACTAACCAAATTTTACAGATTCAAAGAATGTCTGAAAACAATGAATCAGCTACACAAAACGCTGACGTAGCTTTCCAATTGCGAGCCATAAGCCAGCAACTTGAGCTATTGACTAGAACATACAAGGATCTAAAAGATGAGGTGAATTCAATAAAGTAACAGAATAGTGGGGCTGATCGCCGAGGAAATATGGTCCGTATGGCCATACGGAATGTTAGATCTGATTTTGAAGAGTTTGTTGATGAAAACGCAAATGCAGGTGAAGATGATTATGATTTTGCATCTGCTGGCCAAGGAATCAGGTCTGGACAGAACAGGGCTAGGAGGAATGTGAATTTCCGTGGCATGGGCACTTATGAAAATTCCTAACTTTCAAGGTAAAAACGATCCCCGAGCTTATTTGGAGTGGGAGAAAAAGGTAGATTGCTTTTTTGATTGCCATAGCTATTCTGAACAAAAGAAGGTGAAATTGGTGATAATTGAGTTTACGGAGTATGCATTTATTTGGTGGGATCAAATTGTAATCAGTAGGAGGAGGAATGGGGAGCAACCTGTTGAGACTTGGGGGGAGATGAAAGTCTTAATGAGGAGACGATTTGTGCCAAACCACTATTACAGAGACTTATATCTGAAGCTCCAAGGTCTGAATCAAGGTTATAAGATAGTAGATGAATATAACAAAGAGAGATAGCAATGATTCGGGCCAATGTTGTTGAGGATAGAGAAGCCACCATGGCTAGGTTTCTTAATGGTATGCTAATCTTAAAAAGTGTGCCTTTTGCATGGAGAAAATTGTGTTTCTTGGCTATGTTGTAACTACACAGGGTATCGAGATGGATGAGGAGAAAGTTAAGGTCATCCGGGATTGGCCTACACCCAAATCGGTAAGCGATGTAAGGAGTTTTCATGGGTTAGCTAGTTTTTATAGGCGTTTTATGAAAGATTTCAGTACAATAGCTGCACCCTTTGAATGAAGTTGTTAAAAAGTCAGTTGGGTTTAAATGGGGGAAGGAACAAGAATTGGCTTTTGTTCTTTTGAAAGATAAATTATGTTCTGCACCTGTTTTGGCTTTACCTGACTTTACGAAAGCATTTGAAATAGAATGTGATGCATCTGGAATGGGAATAGGTGCTGTTTTAATGCAAGATCGGAGACCTATTGCATATTTTAGTGAGAAGTTAAGTGGAGCGACCTTGAACTATCCCACTTACGACAAAGAACTCTATGCATTGGTAAGAGCACTTGAGACATGGCAACATTACTTGTGGCCAAAAGAGTTCGTAATCCATTCGGATCATGAGTCTTTGAAACATCTGAAAGGACAAGGTAAGTTGAATAGAAGGCATGCAAAATGGGTTGAATTCATTGAAACTTTTCCTTATGTAATCAAGTATAAGCAAGGCAAAGAGAACATCGTAGCTGATGCACTTTCGCGCAGGTATGTTCTTTTACACACAATGAATACTAGATTGCTAGGCTTTAAATATGTGAAGGAATTGTATGATAATGATTCTGACTTTGCCAAGATTTATAATGCATGTGGACATTCAGCTTTTGGTAAGTTTTATTTGATGGATGGTTATTTTGTTCAAAGAGAATAGATTGTGTGTTCCTGCTAGTTCTCTGCGTGAATTGCTTGTTCGTGAAGCACATGGGGGTGGTTTAATGGGTCACTTTGGGGTTGCGAAAACCTTGGATGTATTGCATGAGCATTTTTATTGGCCAAAGATGAAAAGAGATGTGCAACGAATTTGTGAACAGTGCATTGCTTGTAGAAAGGCAAAATCTAGAGTACAACCGCATGGGCTATATACACCATTACCTGTGCCTACTAAACCTTGGGTAGATATCTCTATGGACTTTGTTTTAGGTTTACCTTGGTCAAAGAAAGGTAGAGACTCTATTTTTGTTGTGGTTGATAGGTTTTCTAAAATGGCGCATTTCATTGCATGCAATAAAACGGATGATGCATCTCATATTGCAGATTTGTTTTTTAGGGAGACTGTATGTTTGCATGGCATTCCTAAGCGTATAGTGTCAGATCGTGATGTTAAGTTCCTTAGCTACTTTTGGAAGACCTTATGGGGAAAGTTGGGAACTAAACTCTTATTTTCAACAACATGTCATCCTCAAACAGATGGACAAACTGAGGTAGTGAATAGAATATTATCCCAACTTTTGCGTGCTATAATTCAAAAGAATTTAAAGAGTTGAGAAGAATGTTTGCCTTTTGTTGAGTTTGCTTATAATAGAACTGTGCATTCAACCACTGATTTTTCTCCATTTGAAATTGTTTATGGTTTTAATCCACTGACTCCTATGAACTTAATTCCTTTGCCTTTTGAAGAAAAAGTGAGTTTAGATGGTGAAAAGAAGGCAAAGATGGTGAGACAACTCCATGAGGGAGTTCGACTGCAAATAGAGAAAAAGAACAGACTTTACGCTTCTAAAGCAAATAAGGGACGTAAACTGGTTGTTTTCCAACCCGGTGATTGGGTTTGGGTGCACATGCGTAAGGAATGATTTCCTAACCAAAGGAAATCAAAATTACAGCCTCGTGGTGATGGTCTATTTCAGGTTTTAGAGAGAATCAATGACAACGCATACAAAATTGACCTTCCAGGTGAGTATGGTGTTAGCGCTACCTTTAATTTTGCTGATCTTACTTTGACACAGATTTTGATTCGAGGTCGAATCCTTTCGAGGAGAGAGGGGATGATGTAATCTGATTCTACCATATTTAGCATGATAATTTTCGGAATTTTATTATTTTTATTATTTCCTTCTTAGTTTTGGGTTATTATTATTTATTTGGGTCAATTGTAAGTGGGCTTCATATAAGTCCACCTAAGGGGGGTCCATTAGGGTTTTCTTAAATCTAGAGTCAGTATAAATAAAGGCATAACCAAACATGTAAGGTTACATAATTTTCAGATCAATAAACTTCTTGCTGCACTTATTGTGTGTTGGTGGGATAATCTCCCTTTCTTGGTTCTCTAAAGAACTGAAAACCACTCATCGAAGAACAATTGTTTTCGTGGCGTCATCCTTATACTTCTCGTTCGCGAATCAATATTCGTTGGGTAGGGGTCTCCGTTTCCAATAATGCTGGTGCCTAGGTACAAGTTATCTTTGTGTCACACTCCTATCAAACCTGATTTACTTGGCTTTCCGGGAATTGGTGTCTTTACGTGTGGGTTGTGTGACCACGTGATCACGAGGTTCGCATCGGGGGGGGGATCGCATCATGTGTCAAATTTGGGCTTATTCTTCTTTGAAGAGGCTTTTGAACCCCTTTTCTTTTTCTCTAAGAGTCTCTAGCCTTAATAGCTAACTGGTAACAATTTCCCTTTCGGTGGAATTCAAAGTTTGAGGAGTTGTCAGGATCGTTGACGTCAACTCCTTATCGGTTCGTTCCCTATCTGTATCACCTCCCATTGCGTCTATATCTACATTCAGCTCATGATTATTAACAGAAAGAACCTGGTTCACGATCGCACAATCAGCTGTATTGGAGATGACTAAACCTTGATGTCTCCTCGTAAACTCTTCAAGACAAGAGGAGAGGAAGGATTTTCATCTTCATAACATTCAGCATTGCGCACATTTGATGCTGCATAATCATTCATATTACAATCAGACATATGTATACCAGATCTTGAACAACCATTCTCATTATAATTACGCACTTTAGATGCCAAGGGATCATTCTCACCACTCACAGAACCCTTATTTCATTTAACGACTACCTGCCACTGAAACTAATTCTGATTGTTATCCACAGATTTAGAGTTCACAGCTCCTACATTCCTCTTACCCTCTACCACCACTTTAAGATTATCAACGTAATTAGTAGCACATATCGTTGTGGTGTGTCCAAAGACATTGCAATTACTGCACTTCGACGGTATCCATTCGTAATTAGCTAAAATTGTTATGAATAACCCATTTGGACAGCGAAGATCGTATTCCTTAACCAACGTCTTCGAAGCATGTATCTCAACGCAAACTCTTGCGTAACTAAGCCTTTTACGCAACAATGTAGTATGATCAGCATGAAGGAGGACCCTAATAGCACTCGCTACACAACTTAACCCCTTAATAGTCCAATACTCGAGAGGAACATTATACAGCCTAACCCATACCGGAACTCTGGCCAAATCACCTTTCAAAAATTACATGTTCGGTTGCCAACGTTTAAGCACCAAAGTTCTGTTTACCATGTGCCATGGGGCTTTTTCCAGCACATTAGTGGCGTGATCAACAGAATAAAACGTGAAGAGGAAGAAACCATTATCCGAAGATAAAACTTCTGATAGATCGTAGGCGCCCCATATTCTTTTGGCAATAGAATTAACAACGGGATACGGTGATTTTTGACCCATAAAATGACCAACTAGGGTGGATTTCCAAAGTTCGCAGCCATCTTCAAACACATAAAGTGGAGGAGCTACTGTCACACGACCATCTGTCATTGCAGGGGGAGCAAAGTGCGGTTACTGGACTGGATTAATACCAAGGGTCTTGCTACCCTCATTGTCATCAACATCAGAACCCTTTAAAGCATTTCAAAAATTCAATAAAACAACAGATGGCTACAGGCTAGCCACCGACCCTAAAACTGAAACCTCACTAGATTCGTGAGGGAAACCAATACAACCAGCTAACTAACAAATTAAGAATCTATGGTATTCACCCTCCAAGCTCGTTGGATCCTTTTGTTTTCATTTGTTGGTACGACATTCCTCATCAAATCAAGCTTATCACGAATGATACATTCGATTTGATTAAAGACCAAATTCGAAGTTCTAGACATTCCAGCAAAGATCCTTGCATTCCGTTCTTGCCATACATGATACACTGTAGATGCAAAACTCAGTTTACGAGAAAAATTGACGAAACTCTTGCCATGCCAAGAGATGGTGGCCCATCGAATCCATTCATCCCAGCCTTTTGTCATTCTTGGAATGTCGACTCTGTCACAAACATCCCACCAGATCGCTTTAGTATAGGAGCATTCAAAGAACAAGTGGTTGTGATCCTCATTGTTGCGGAGACAGAGTGAGCATCTATGGGGACCATGTATACCAAACCGATCAAGTTTATCTTGAGTTGTGAGTTTCTGTTGGACAGCCATCCATAGAAGAAATGAATGTCTTGGAACAACATTCTTGAACCACACAATGTCATGCCATTCAACCATCTGACGATGACGTCTTAGTTGTTCCCAAGCTACTTTGACCGAGAATCTATGATTTGGCGAATCCAACCAAACTATCTCATCCTTTTGCCCCATCTTAGGATTAGAATTGGAAGGAATGGCTTCTATAATGGGGTGCCATCCAATAGCTTGGGTGGTAGGAGTTTTCCATTCTGAGTTCTGAATTAGCACATTCACCTTCGCGTTCTTGGCCATACCTGAATCATAGATGAATCTTTCCCCATAAGAATCCGCGAGTGGGCTATGAGGATGCCAATTATCAAACCATAGAGAGGTTGTCATTCCATCTCCTATGATGTACTTCATCTTCGGCCATGCTAAGGATCCCGAGCTTTAGAATCTTTCCCCAAGCCCAAGAGCAATTCAGTGGCGTCTTGATTGTCCAGAAATTCCTACCTGCAATCAGTTGGATCTGATCCAAGTAGACCATATTGAGCCATCCCGAGTCATTGCACGAGTTCCAAATGTGTTTCAACAAAGCAATCTTGTTCCATTCTGTTATCCTTTTTTATTCCTAGCCCCCCCTCCTTTTTTGGAAGACATACCGATCCCAAGCCACTTTAGCCCCAGATGAGTTCTCATATCTGAACCTGACCAAAGAAAGGATTTCATAATTTGCTCCACATTTTTAATTACTTGCCCAGGTAGGAGAAAGAGAGATGCCCAATAGACCTGTATGGAAAATAAGACTGAATTAATCAGTTGCACCCGTCCCCGCATACGAGAGTGTTCTCTAAGTCCAATGTCGAACTTTAGAGGTGATTCGATCCACGAGGCCCTTACAATAAATAGCCTTTAGTCTGGACGAGAGAAGAGGTACTCCCAAATATTTCATAGGGAGCTCCCCCTCTCTAAACCCAAGAATATGAATAATTTGTTCCCTCTCAGCATTTAACACACCGCTCAAGAAGATGTCGCTTTTGTTTGGATTTGGATACGGACTGATAGATCTTGGAAACTTTGTGAGCACGATTCTGATCATACGGCTTGAGTTTCAATCCCAGTTGCTAACAATCATCAAGTAATAAGCAAACCAAAGATGAGAAATTCTGTCCTTCTTGCATCTCCAGTGGAACTTGAATTCTTGGTTGGCACTCATCTTGCAGAATAGCCCCGACAGGATTTCCATACATAGGACAAACAAATATGGGGACAATGGATCCCCTTGTCTTAGCCCTCTTCCCCCTTGAAAGTAACTCTGCAAGCTCACCATTGACGCGTTGATAGAGAATTGACATGATGTAACACAAACCATGATCCAATCAATGACTGTTCTAGGGAATCCCATTTTTATTAACATAGTGTCAACGAAATCCCACCGCACCGAGTCATAAGCCTTCATCAAATCAACTTTCATAGCACAACGAAAGCGAGTCCCGTAGATTTATGATAGCCTTTCATTAGTTCCCGAGACAAAAGAATGTTATCACCGATTCTCCGTCCCGAGATAAAAGCGATCCGATATGGGCCAACTAAGGATGGCAAAACAACTTTGATTCGCCCAGCTAGAATCTTAGCGATGCATTTGTACACTGTATTGCAGCAAGATATAGGACGGAAATCTGTCAACCTTGTAGGATTAACAACTTTAGGAATAAGGGAAATGGATGTAGCATTCATTTCTTTAAGCATTCTACGAGTCTGAAAGAAGGATCTAACAGCGTTGATTACATCTTCCCCAACTATGTGCCACATTCTTTTGAAGAAACCTGCGTTAAAGCCATCCGGACCAGGGGCTTTGTTGTTCTTCAAACTAAACATAGCATGCTTAATCTCCTCCCTTGTTACATCTTGTGCGAGAACATGCTGTTGCGTTGAAGACAGTTTCAAGTTAATTGTCGATTCCATCACTTCCTCGTTCAGAACCCTAGGCATTTGATCAACACCTAACACACGATGGAAGTATGCAATTACTTCTGATTTGACTGCCTCGTGTCCTTCGACAACCTCTCCATCCTCCCTTGTAAGTGATAGAAGCTTATTTCTATTCGCTCTCCATTCTCCTCGATTTGTGAAAGTAGCTAGTATTCTGATCCCCCAAGCTAAGCCATTGTATCCTTGCCTTCTGTTTGAAAAAACTCTCTTCAGCCCTGACGGTAGAAGCGTATTTATGAATAGCATCCCTTTCTCGCATGCACAAAATTGGATTCTCATGCGCTGTATGCAGAGCCTGTTGAGCCTTATCCATTTTGTTTTTTGCATCTTTCACTCTATTTGAAATGTTGGAGAAGTGAGCCATATTGAAAAGTTTCAATTCCTGCTTTAGCTTTCTTAGTTTGCAACACAGCTGATACATTGGACAACCCCCCGAATTCTGATCCCATACCTTCTTCACCAAGGGCATGAACTCATCATGATCCATCCACACATCATCAAATTCCTGCAACAAAGAAATAGCAACACTCGATATGATCAAGATCATTAGTATTAAAGTAAGCCTCTTTGTACACAAGTAAAATCAGATCTGACCTCACCCTCTCTAGCATAAAAATTGGGTTGTTTCTTTAGTTTTTCCACACAATTCTCATCACCCTTCCTGACTTTCTTCACTCCTCTTGTTTTCCCTCCACTCTCGGCTAGATTTGGTTTCTTTTGAGTTGTGGTTGAATGGTCTGATTTCTTTGGAGTGTTGGCCGAATATTTGTTTGTGTTTGGATGGGTGGCCGAATGGGTTGTAGTGGTTTAGGTTCTAGCCGAATCTAATGGTCTTCTCTCTCCTTGTTCCTCACCTTGATTTTCTCTCCCCATCGCCTCATGCTCACGTTTTAGCTTTATTTGATCATCATACAACTGTTTGGGTGTAAGAGGTACAAGAGTGATGGTTTTACCATCTTTTACAACGGTATACCTATTTTTAACCCCATCATGAATTGCCTTCCTATCATATTGCGATGGTCTCCCCAACAAGATGTGACTTGCTTGCATTGGTATCATGTCGCACAGAATTTCATCAACATATTTCCCAATTGAAAATGGAACCACAACCTATTTAGTCACTTTCATTTCACCACTATCATTCAGCCATTGCAATCTATATGGTTTAGCATGCTTAACAGTGCACAAATTCAGTTTACTAACAAGGGTGGTACTACAAACATTAACACAGGTTTCACTATCTATAATTAAACCACACACCTTGCTTTGTACATGACAACGCCTATGGAAGATGTTCTCCCTTTGTTGATTAATTTCATCTTCCTTGACCTGAACCTAAAGTGTTTGCCTTATAACCAAGGACTCCTCAACCTGTAATGCTAACCCATCCCCATCACTATCCTCCAATGGTGGCATGCCTTCACAATCAAATCTGTCACTTTCAGATTCCATATCACCATTATCTCTAATCATCATGATTCTCTTGTTTGGACCCTCTGAAGCATAATGTCCATGTCCTTGACACCTGAAACATTTAACATCACGGGTACGTTGAGGTTGAGTTTCAAATTTACCTTTGGATTAGTAGGGACATCAACTTTAGTCTTTGGTGGTTTAGTTCTAGAAGGAACAAAGGATCTCGGCCGGACAGTACCCTCTCTCTTTAGATTCTGCTTCCAAGATGACGAAGAGCCCGAATTAAATGCTAGCCAAGCATGTCCCTTCCGAAGTTGCCTCTCCACCTTCGTAGCCATATGAACTATGTCCTCTAGCTCCTCATAGTGCTGTAGCTCAACCACATTGGCAATGCCCTAATCATTGCTATCTCCATCTCTTTGTGATATTCATCTACTGTCTTATAACCTTGATTCAAACATTGGAGCTTCAGATATAAGTCTCTGTAATAGTGGTTTGGCCCAAATCATCTCCTCATTAAGACTTTCATCTCCCCCCAAGTTTGAACGGGTCGCTCCTCATTCCTCCTCCTACTGATTACAATTTGATCCCACCAAATCAATGCATACTCTGTAAACTCAATCATCAATAATTTCACCTTCTTTTGTTTAAAATAGCTATGGCAATCAAAAATCCAATCTACCTTTTTCTCCCACTCCAAATAAGCCTCGGGATCGTTTTTACCTTGAAAGTTAGGAATTTTCAATTTAATGGTGTTCAAGTCCCCATCCATATCTTCATATGTGCCCATGGCATGGAAATTCACATTCCTCCTAGCCATGTTCGGTCCAGACCAGATTCCTTGGCCAGCAGATGCAAAATCATAGTCATCTTCACCCACATCTGCATTTTCATCAATAAACTCTTCAAAATCAGATCTAACATTCCATACGGCCATACAGATCGTATTTCCTCGGCGATCAGCCCTACTATTCTGTTACTTTATTGAATTCACCTCAATTTTCAGATCCTTGTACGTTGTAGACAACAACTCAAGTTGCTAGCTTATGGCTCGCAATTGGAAAGCTACGTCGGCATTTTGTGTCGTTCATTCGTTGTTTTCAGACATTCTTTGAATCTGTAAAATTTGGTTAGTAGCACAAAATATGTCCTCACACCTCTCGTGTATCACAAAAAAAATCAAGGCTTTTCACTCTAATAAGGTCACGAAGCCTTTTACCTTATAATTTGCATTCTTTTGGTTCTTTAGGAACTGAAATCAACAAATCAAAGTCAATAACCTTCGCAGCGCACTCTAATTATAATTTTAGACTCAAGAATCAATAAATATACTAAAAACAAAGCAAAACAAAACTACAACTATGATTTTGCGAGTAGCTATGCAAATTCGTACGAATTGTGGACGAAACGAAGACACGAAATAAAACAGAAGCAAATATTAGCTAAAACAGTTACTTGACTCCTAGATAACCCAAATATAATAGAAACAAAAAGATTTGGACAAAACTAAACAGTAAGGATCATGTTTTGAAACTTGATGCAAATAGGTTACTATTACGCAATTGTTTATGTAACAGAATTGAAACCCAAACCAAACGATCTTGAAATAACCTCAAATTCAATATTTAGTATTATAAAACTAAACAAAAAACAAAAATCAATTTATAGGTCATTCTTTTATGTCTAGGTACCCAAAACCCTTGTATGACCAGTTTGTGGTAGAATTGAACCTCCAATTAAAATCTCAAGAAGCCAATATCAAAATAAGCCCAAATTTAATATATGGTGCAATTTCATCCCCAATACACAGAATATGAAGTTTCAATTTAGTCTAAGGTGGTTTGCTTATGGTTCACTAAGAGTAATGTTTCTGTGGCAGAATTGAACTTTAAGTAAACAATAATATCAAAATAAGACCAAATTTGACACATGACACGATCCCCCCCGATGCGAACCTCGTGATCACGTGGTCACGCAACCCACACGCAAAGACACTAATTCCCTGAAAGCCAAGTAAATCAGGTTTGATAGGAGTGTGACACAAAGATAACTTATACTTAGGCACCAGCACTATTGGAAACGGAGACCCTCACCCAACGAATATTGATTAGCGAACGAGAAGTATAAGGATGACGCCACGAAGATAGTTGTTCTTCGATAAGTCGTTTTCAGTTCTTTAGAGAACCAAGGAAGGGAGATTATCCCACCAACACACAATAAGTGCGGCAAGAAGTTTATTGATCTGAAAATTACGTAACCTTACATGTTTGGTTATGCCTTTATTTATACTGACTCTAGATTTAAGAAAACCCTAATGGACCCCCCTTAGGTGGACTTATATGAAGCCCACTTACAATTGACCCAAATAAATAATAATAACCCAAAAACTAAGAATAAAATAATAAAATTCTGAAAATTATCATGCTAAATATGCTAGAATCAGATTTGTCACCCTTAAGAAGTCCCAAATAAACTAGGAGAAATCTGATTTGGAAAATTTGTGTTGCTGCCCCCTTGATGTCCTTGATTAGCTTGGATTTCCTTATTTAACTTGGCAAATAAGAAAACAAATTTTCTCCTTTGTTGCTGATTTAATTACTTTCCTTCCTAAGTTAGGAAAAGCATTAAATAGTCCTCCTCTCTTTATGAATAAGATATGGTCAACTTCCTTAATTAGGAGAATAATTTGCTGACTTTTTATCCTTGTAGCATTAGGAAAACAAGCATAACAAGGCTGGTATTGGGCCGGACACATCAACCCCTTGTTCCACACGAATTGGGCTCTTCTTGGACCTGAATTAGATGAATTAAAGGCTGCCCTTCATGCTCCTTAAATGTCCCAAGCCCCTCTAGGTCCATTTTGCTTCATATGTTCTGAACAAGCCCATTCAATGCTTCTTTAAGCTTCTTTGCCCTAGCTTTTGTGATTGGCCCAATTAGCACCTCCAATGGGTCATTGGCATGATTACGCTTGATGTTGGGCTGATCCGCATCATCCCCTCTCTCTTCAAAAGATTCGACCTCGAATCATCACCTACATCAAACAGAGTAAGATCAGAAACATTAAAGGTAGCACTAACACCATACTCACCTGGCAGATCAACTTTATAAGCATTGTCATTAATCCTCTCAAGGATCTGAAATGGCCCATTTCCTCGTGGTTGTAGCTTTGATTTTCTATGGGCCGGAAATCTCTCCTTGCGTATATGCACCTAAAACCAATTGCCGGGCTGAAAGACAACATGTTTGCGCCCCTTATTGGCTTTGGTCGCATACACACGATTCCTCTTTTCAATCTCTTGCCGCACACTCTCATGAAGTGTTTTCACCACCTGTGCTTTACGATTACCATCCAGACTAACCCTTTCATCAATTGGCAAAGGAATCAAATCCATTGGAGTTAAAGGGTTAAATCCATACATAATTTCAAATGGTGAAAATTCAGTAGTAGAGTGCACACTACGATTATATACAAACTCTATAAATGGCAAACAATCTTTCCAATTCTTTAAGTTCTTTTGAATGACAGCACGCAGAAGTTGTGTTAAGGTCCTATTAATTTGTCCATCTGTTTAAGGGTGACAAGTAGTTGAAAACAACAGTTTAGTACCCAATTTTCCCCATAACACCTTTCAAAAATAGCTAAGGAACTTGACATCTCTATCAGAAACAATGCTCTCAGGGACCCCGTGAAGTCGTACTATCTCCCTAAAGAACAAATCAGCAATGTTAGTGGCATCATCGGTTTTATGACATGGAATAAATTGTGCCATCTTTGAAAACCTATCAACAACTACAAAGATTGAATCCCTACCCCGTTTTGACCTAGGTGTAAACCTAAGATGAAATCCATTGAAATGTCTACCCATGGTTCCTTAGGTATAGGTAAAAGGGTATACAAGCCATGTGGTTGAGTCCTAGACTTTGCTTTCCTACAAGTTATGCATTTATCACATATGCATTGCACATCTTTTTTTCATTGTAGGCTAATAAAAATATGCTCATGCAACACATCCAAAGTCTTGACAACACCAAAATCCCCCATCAACCCACCCCCATGTGCTTCACATACAAGCAATTCACGCATAGAACTTAATAGAACACACAATTGACTCTCTTTAAACAAATATCCATCAAGTCTATAAAACTTTCCAAAAGCAGAAGTTTTGCAAGCATCGTAAACATTAGCAAAATCACTATCATCCTTGTACAATTCTTTTATGTGTTCAAATCCAAAGTAGATAAAAGAACATACCTGCGTGAAAGTGCATCAGCCACAATGTTTTCTTTTCCTTGCTTATACTTGATCACATACGGAAAGGTTTCAATAAATTCCACCCATTTGGCATGTCTCCTACTCAACTTACCTTGCCCTTTCAAGTGCTTCAATGATTCATGATCAGAATGTATCACAAACTCCTTGGGCCACAGGTAACGCTGCCATGTAAGGCATAGAGCCCCTTGTCATATGTATGGTAATTCAACGCTACCTCGTTAAGTTTTTCGCTGAAATACGCAATGGGCCTCTTATCCTGCATTAACACAGCTCCTATACCAATACCTGAAGCATCACATTCAACTTCAAAGCTCTCGTAAAGTTTGGCAAAGCTAAAACAGGCGTTGAACAAAGTTTATCTTTCAACAAATTAAAAGCCTTATCATGTTCACAATTTCAATTAAAGGTGCAGCAATAGCACTAAAATCCTTCACAAACCTTTTATAAAAACTAGCAAGTCCATGAAAACTCCTTACCTCACTTATCGATTTTGGTGTAGGCCAATCCCGGATGGCTTTAACTTTCTCCTTGTCCATCTCAATACCCTGCGCAGTTACGACATAGCCATGAAACACAATTTTTTCCATACAAAAGGTACACTTCTTAAGATTAGCATATAATTGTTCACTACGCAACACACTAAGTACATTACGCAAATAATCAAGATTCTCATTTAAGTTCTTGCTATAGATCAAAATGTCATCAAAATACACAACAACAAACTTACCTATAAACGCATGCAATACATGATTCATTAAATGCACAAATGTGTTAGGCGCATTTGTAAGTCCAAACGGCATGACTAACCATTCATACAAACCATGCTTAGTCTTAAATGCAGTTTTCCACTCATCACCCTCTTTCATTCTAATTTGATGGTACCCACTTTTTAAGTCAATCTTAGATAAAATACATGATCCATGTAACTCATCTAGCATGTCATCAAGCCTAGGAATAGGATGTCGATACTTTACCGTTATGTTATTGACGGCACGACAATCAACACATATCCTCCATGTTCCATCCTTTTTAGCCACAAGTAGCACTGGCACAGCACAAGGACTTATACTCTCACGAATGAACCCCTTCATCATCAACTCATCTACTTGCTTTTGAAGCTCCTTTGTCTCCTCGGGGTTGCTTCTATATGCTAAACGGTTAGGAATCGAAGCTCCGGGCACAAGGTCAATTTGATGCACAAGGTCAATTTGATGTTCAATCCCCCTTAATGGTGGTAAGTAATCCATTAGGGATGTCTTCAGGGAATACATCATCAAACTCCTGCATTAAAGAAACAGCCACACTAGGAATAGCATAATTAAGATCGTTAGTGTTAAAATAAGCCTCCTTATACACAAGTAAGATCATTGGTGTATTAGTGAAAAATACAGATCTGATTTGAGATAAAAATTGGGTTGTTTCTTTAATTTTTCCACACTATTATCATCACACAAGCGTACTTTCTTCACTCCTCGGTTTTTACCTCCACTCTCAACCGGTTTAATTAATGATTTAGGTTTAGCCGAATCTAATGGTTTTCTCTCACCATTGTCCTCACATGAATTTTCACTCTTCCCATCCTCACATTCCTTTTTTAATTTCATTTGATCATCATACACTTGTTTTGGAGAAAGAGGTACAAGAGTGATTGTTTTACCATCCTTTACAATAGTGAACCTATTTCTAAACCCATCATGAATCACTTTTCGATCAAACTGCCATGGACGCCCCAAAAGTAAGTGACTAGCATGCATTGGGACTACATCACACAAAATCTCATCGGAATACTTCCCAATAGCAAACACAATCACAACCTGCTTAGTAACCCTCACTTCACCACATTCATTCAACCATTGCAATCTATAAGGCCTAGGATGCTTAACACAACTCAGATTCAATTTCTTCACAAGAGTATCACTAGCAACATTAGCACAACTACCTCCATCAATTATCATGCTACATACCTTGTTTTGGATGAAACATCGAGTGTGAAATATATTTTCCCGTTGCTGATCTACATCATCTTCTTTGATTTGTATTTTCAGCGCACGCCTTATAACCAAGGCCTCCCCCTCAACAGGATATGCAATCTCCTCATCACTACAATCCACCAAAGGTGGCATCTCTTCACTTTCAGATTTGTCACTTTCAAATTCAACCTCCCCATTGTCTCTTGTAAGCATAACTCTTCGGTTTGGACACTGAGATGCAATGTGCCCCTTCCCTAAACACTTAAAGCATTTAATATCTCTATCACGAGTAGGTTGAGATTCAGATTTACCTTTCCCATCTGTATGAGTATCCTTTTTGGCCTTAGGTGGTTCGGACTTTGCATAAGGCTTTGGTTGGACAGCCCCCTCTCTCTTCAAATTCGGCCTCCATGTTGAGGAAGATGAAGCCGAATTGGTCTGAAAACATGTACTGCCCCTTCTTTTTATTTGCCTCTCCACCTTCGTTGTCATATGAACCATGTCCTCCAATTCCACACAATGTTGTAATTCTACAACATTTGCAATGTCCTTATTCAACCCATTTAGAAATCTAGACATGGTAGCTTCTTGATCCTCAATCACATTGGCCCGAATCATGGCGATCTCCATCTCCTTGAAATACTCATCCATGGACCTAGAACCCTGATTCAAACCCTGCAATTTCAAATACAAATCTCTATAATAGTGGTTAGGCACAAATCGCCTTCTCATCAACAGTTTCATCTCCTCCCACGACGCTACCGGCCTCTCTCCACTCCTCCTGCTACTAATAACATTCTGATCCCACCATATCAATCAATAATCTATGAATTCGATGACTACTAATTTTACTTTCTTCACCTCCGAATAGTTATGACAATCTACTAATGTTTCAGAATCCTTTTCTTATAAGGATTCCTTATTCATCCTAGCTACAACAAGGAAAGAAGACTTCAGAATTAATTCTACCTTCAAATCAGATTTCCTAGTTTATTTGGGACTTCTTAAGGATGACTAATCTAATTCTAGCATATTTAAGATAGTAATTTTCATATTTTTATTAATTTTATTATTTTCATTTTAGACTTTGGGTTATTATTACTTATTTGGGTCAATTGTAAGTTGGCCTCATATAAGCTGACACGACCAAAAGATTGATGTCTTCTCCCAAGTGCAGGAGTGTCGAAGTAATAAATAACCCGGCAAGACCGGGGTCGAACCACAGGGAGGTTAATTGTATAAATTATAGATAACAACAACAACAATAATAATGAAGAGAGCTTTGAGATGTGATATTGATATAAGGATTAAACAATGATAAAAACAATTGTCAAGGTTAGAGGATCCACTAATGGTATTTCAAACAAGTATAGTATAAACTCTTATTATTACTCAACTGGAAACCACACACAAAGGAGGTTCCAATCGGATTATAAATTGTTAACATGATTACATTAGTTATCTTATTCGAATAATGCTAATACTTGTAAATGTTGTCAGGCATTCATGATTATAACTTATGTTAACAACAAATCAAGTTCCTTTCATAGCTCAGGTGTCGGTTATACCATACGTATGGGCTATGAAAGTGGCAAGTATTTGTTGTACCAAGTGTTATACAACATAAATCTAGATTAACCATTTAACAAGCAAAGTATTAAAAGTGAACAAGATAACAAATATAAAGCATGTTAGTATCCAACATTAAGGTCCATGTTAAGTTTATATTATACTTATTCTTACACCATTAGTGTACCCTTTTCACCTTGACATAATTAACTTAGCTAAACATAATGAAAGAAAGAAACATAACTAAAGAAGGAAAGGAAATGAAAAGCATAAGCAAGAAATTAATATAAGCAAAACTTAAGCATTACAAAATATAAAGAGAGAGCAAGAGCATGATCTTGATCTAAACACCAAGATGCCTAAATACATGGCAAATGCCTCCTTTTATAGGCCAAAATTCAGAACTATTGATTTGTTGACTAATTGATGAGTGGGTGGCCACATCTTGACTTGGTGACAATTCTTATCTTCTTGTCTGCCAAAAACATCATTGATGATGTCATAATTTGAACAAACTTCAATCATGAAAGTTCTAGAGAATTGTCTCATCTATCCAGGGTAAAAATTTGAGATCATTTGAACTTCTAGAACTCGAGATATGGGCTGAACACTAAACGATTATCCGGGCTGCAGGACAGATTCGGACTTCTTTGTTGTTGCTGCAATTTGGACTTGAAAACGGCCTTTTTAAATCTTGGGCTCCACATGAAAGTTGTAGGCCTATGTCTTATCTTTCCATCCATATAAAATGGACCTAAATCCAAGATCTGCAGCTCCAGATATCACCCGATTACGAACAGTGTTCAAGTTTGGACTACACCAATCATCTCTTTTCTAAGTTTGGCCATCTCTTTGTCCTTTCAATTTAAGTACTTCAACTCATCAATCAATTCTTTCATTTATGTGATAGGCCTGCATTTAAGATGAACATTTACCATAAATTAAAGGTATCTTATATTATTAGATACGTTATTATAAAACATGCTTTAGTTAAGGAGTTATTGATACTTCAAGTGCAAAATGATGATATAAAACCTTGATAAAAATGCACTTTTAAGTACTAATCACACCCCCAACCAGCTTATTACTAGTCCCTAGTAATCAAAGCGTTAAAATAGAAAAACTATTTGCAAATTCCACAAAGCAAGGCATTCATCATTCAACTTCTATTAATCTATCTAGATAAACAAACTCTCTTTAAATTTATATATCTGCTCAATATCTCTTAAACAAAATATTAATAAACCTTCCTTTTTATGTGCTCAATGTATGAAAACATAGATGATGGGGCTTTTATTGGAAGAAAACAATATTCTGTTCTAATGTTTAAGGTTAACTTCCTTGGGTTGGGATTATTATCTTCTTCTTCTTTTTTTTTTCTTTCTTTTTCAATATATATACATATACTTAAAACACAATGCATCTTTAACCCATGTAACGAGCTTTCGGCTAATGACTCCCAGACCAGTTGGTCTTAGGGCATTAGGTGTTGAGACACCCCTACGAGCTTAGTAACTCGGGTTGCAGATACTGATATGTAGATAGTGCAATGTTTGATTCCCTTAAGCTTTTCTCCTTAACCCATGTAACAAGCTTTGGGCCAATAGCTCCCAAGTCAGTTGACTTTAGGGTATTAGGTGTTAAAACACCCCTTCGGGCTTAATTGCTTAGGTTAGGGAGGCTACGAAATCAAACTTATCTACATTTTTATTATCATCATTTTTTATTATTATTTTTTTGTTTTTTGTTTTTTGTTTTTATTTTTTTGTTTTTTTTTTTGCAAATTATAGACTATCCCTATCCCTTAGTTGTTACCTTTAACAAAAGAACATAAATAATGTAATAATCCAATGTGCAACCCACAATCATATGTTAAAGTGTGTGTGTGAAAATGAAGGTTTAAGAATACTTGTTAAATGAGTATATGAGCAGAATCATGTGATAAGAATGCGAGAGTTTGTAAACCTGAATATTTCAAGAAGTATTCTAATAGGCCTTGTTATGAATATTGCAAATGACCATTAGAAAATGTTTACTAAGATGCGTCTCAAGAGTCAATAAAATTCCCCTTTACTCTGCCATCCTAGTAAGAACAGTTTAGCCAAATGGTTTTTTTTTTTTATATACTACTACCCTCTCCCCCCAACCAAAACGAGACATTGTCCTCAATGTCATAAGGTAGAAAGATAGAGTATAGAAGACATCACCTGAAACAACGAACACTGACAAACCTGAAACACACTTAAACAAATATAAGAAATAACAAAACAAAATAATATGCTAAAAAAACACAAGGATTCACAAACGAAGGCTCAAATCCAATCTAAGCTTTTTACGGCTTTCTGTAGTTGACCAATTGATGCGACTCATGGAAGGATCAATTACGGGGGTGAAAGATTGTAGTTTGTCGATCAATTGCTCAACAGTAGCAGCAGAGATTATGATTTGTCGTGCCGAAGATGTTAGAAATTCCTGTTCCACAGCTTGATCAAGAAAAGACAATAAATTATCATAAAAACCATTAACATTGAGCAAACCTATAGGTTTATGGTGAATGTGAAGTTGGGCCCAAGAGGAAATATGAAAGATCTCTTCCAATGTGCCCAAACCACCGTAAGGCAATGAAGGCATCGGCATGGTTAAACATTGTATTCATTCGATCAAACATTGTGGAGACACCGTAGTTCCTCTCCAATTGTTCTTCCAATGATGTCCCCTTTTGTTAAAGCTTGGACGACCCTAAAACTTGACTACCTCCTAAAAATGCAGCTATTGCCACACCCCCCATTAACCCAAGGCTGCCTCCCCATACACTAAATGAATCTTTTTCTCGGCTAGTACTTGACCAAGATGATTTCTCGCTTCCAAAAAAGCTATTTCCTTCCCGGATTTGGATCCACCAAAACACAAATATTTTTTATGTGATAACTTGAGGGACTGCCATTTCTACACACTTCTATATCCGTCTAATGTAAGGGTTGAGTAGAAATGAGGGGAAGGAAGAGAAGATTTTATAGATGAGGATTTGAAAATGCAATCATATCACCTAGATATAGGCCAATTTGGAGTCTCACACTCTCTCTCTCTTTATATATTTATTTATTTATTTATTTTGAAAAGCATGTGTATGTACAGGTAGTTGTGATTGTGGCTCACATCTTCCCTTGGTTTTACGTCCAAGAACGGCTTAAACGCCCTCTATGGGTCGGGGATAGGCTTCCCATCCAGTTTTCTTAAAAACGGCAAACGAGGTCTTTTTTAGTCGATTCCCAAGACTAAGTCGATCATGTTCTTTATGGAAATGGGGCCATAAATCATGAATTGCACGATGCACATCTCCACTAGGATGCGTCTCAAGGGTCAATAGAAGATTATCTAAAGACCCCTTACTCAGGCCATCCTTAATGAATTGTATTTTGTCTTCACGGTTTATAGATACCATTCCTAAAGAACGACATGTTGCATTACAAGTCCATCCGCACATCCCGGATGGACTTTCAGTCGTTTGCACGACGTTTCTTTGCAAAAGTGCTTTTACATTCGGGCATGTGTGAAATGAAAGAATTAGAGGACTCACCCGATAATCGGACCTTTGCTTCAATCACCAACGAATATCTTCAGAATTCCATGATTCATTAACAACCTCAATCTTGCACACCTAGCACGGTAAATTTTTGTAATCGCGATTACGAGGCAGAGCGGGAAAGTACTTTTTCAATTTTTCAAGAGTGGTGTTCATTTTCAAATGAGAATTGGAGAAGAGAGTCAAAGAAGGGAGAAAGAGCAAAGAATTGCACAAATATATACAGATATCAGTTATTATGGGAAACTGAAAGAACCGACTGAAGTCACGGAGTACCGTTATCCGTCATTTGACCGGGGTGAGAGAGACTAGCAAAACAAAATTCACACCAAAACAAAACACAAAACAATGTGAGAAAAACAAAATAATCAACCTTTATCTATAGGATCATTCAAACCAATGGATTCATTTTCACTAGGAAAATTATCAAAGTAAGCTTTCAAACAATGTCCATTTCCCTTAGAAACATTGTCATTCTTTGGATTCTCAATATCAAAGGCCCCATAAGGATACACATGTTTCTCAATAAATGAACCGCTCCATCTTGATCTTAGCTTTCCAGGAAATAAATGGAGTCGAGAATTATAAAGAAAAACTTTTTGACCAGTATCAATTTTTTGACAATTTTCACAAGTTTTGCAGAATGCATGTGTGTCCTTGAACATGGTGGGCCAATAAAATCCCTTTTGTAAGATTTTCAAGTCGTTTTTTTGACGAGAAATGATTCCCACATGCTTCAGAATGACAAAGTTTAATGACATTACTTACCTCATTGTCAGGAATGCTTCTTCGAAATATTTGATCAGGACAATATTCGAATAAGTAAGGGTCATCCCAATAAAATTTCTTTACTTCGTTCAAAAACTTACCTTTGTCTTGGTACTCAATGATTTGGCAAATCACCTGAGGCAAGGAAATTGATATTTTTAGCAAACCGAGGCATTGAACTAAGAGAAAGTAAGGATTCATCAGGAAAGTAATCATCGATTGGTGTGATGTCGGATGTCGAATCTGTTGTCACTTTTGACAAAAGATCCGCATCATCATTTTCGGTGTCTTTTTCATCTGTGATTTCTTCCTGAGAGTAAGTCATTTGCAAATCTTCAAATTCATCAAGCTCAGTATTACTCAAAGTAGATTCAAGTTGATCATAAAATAATTCTTCAATAGAATCTACTTCTTGTAAATCATTATCATCTCCAAGTTGCTTGCAAATGTTGAAAATATTCATCTCCAATGTCATGTTTCCAAAAGATAGCTTCATCAATCCATTCCTACAATTAATCAATGCATTAGAAGTTGCAAGAAACGGACGTCCTAAAATAACAGGAAATGAATTACATGCTTCAACAGGTTGTGTGTCCAAGACAATAAAATCCACAGGATAAATGAACTTATCGACTTGTACTAACACATCTTCAACTATTCCTCTAGGCACTTTTACAGATCTATCGGCAAGTAAAAGAGTTACAGAAGTTGGTTTTAACTCACCTAGATTGAGACTTTGAAAAACTGAATATGGAAGTAAATTCACACTAGCTCCAAGATCAAGTAAGGCTCTTTCAATTTTATGTTCTCCAATAAAGCAAGAGATTGTAGGACAACCAGGGTCTTTATATTTCAAAGCATTATTGTTCGAGAATGGCACTTACTTGTTCGGCTAAAAAGGCTTTCTTTTTCACATTCAATTTTCTCTTCACAGTGCACAGATCTTTCAAAAATTTAGCGTAAGAAGGAACCTGTTTAATAGCATCCAACAAAGGTATATTGATCCTTACCTGTTTGAAAGTTTCAAAGATTTCAGAGTTGTGATTGACTTTCCTTTGTTTGGTCATGGCATGAGGAAATGGAAGTCTTTGGCGAGGATCGATCTTTTCTTTGCAATGATCAGATTCAACCCCTTCCTTACCCTCAGAGATTGACTCATCATCATTCTCACAAGGTTCAAAAATGGGTTTTTCAATAACCTTACCACTGCGAAGAGTGATGACTGATTTTACGTGATCCATGTGCTGGCTTCCCGAACTACTTGCATTCGCATTGTATTGCCCCTTTGGATTTTGCTGAGGTTGAGATGGAAACTTACCTTTCTCTTGGAAACTAAGAGCAGTTGTGAACTTTGCAAGAGTATCTTTAAGATCTGTCATGCTTTGAGGAAGTTGAGTGTTAATTGCCTCTTGCTTTTCCATGAATGCATGCAATGTTTCCTCAAGATTTCTTCTAGGAGGGGGAGCATAAGGAGGTGCATATCCATGAGAATTTTGGAAATTATGGTGTGCTTGAAACGGTGGTTGTGAAGTTTGTGCATTATTGTTATCACTCTTCCAATTGAAATTTGGGTGATTTCTCCAACCAGGGTTGTATGTTTGCGAGTATGGGTTATGATTGGGCCTTTGGAAACTGTTTAATGCATGGGCTTGTTCATGGAGACATTCCCTAAAAGAGGGCAAAGTTGGCCAGTCATAGGTTGAATGTTCATTGGTTTCACAGATTTGACACACAATGTCTTGAGCAGTTTTTAGTTGACCACTCTTTTTTTAATTCTAATGCCTCGACTTTTTTAGCTAAAGATGCAAACTTGGCTTGGAGGTCATGATCTTCCCTAAGGTTGTACATACCTCCACTAGATGTATGAGGTTGGGTTTTACTTGGTGCCTCATAAGTTCCTGTAGTGTCCCAATTTTGTGCATTTTCAGCTAGCAAGTCTAGGTATTCCATGGCTTCATTGGGGTCTTTATCCTCAAAACTTCCATTGCACATCAATTCAACCATTTGCCTATCTCTAGGTGTTAATCCTTCATAAAAATGTGAAACTAATCTCCATGTTTCAAAACCATGATGGGGGCAAGTATTAAGCAAGTCTCGATATCTATCCCAACATTGGTAAAATGTTTCTCCTGGTTTTTGAGAGAAAGTGATTATTTGTCTTTTGAAAGAGTTTGTTACTTGGGATGGAAAAAACTTCTTTAAAAATTATTGTTGCATATCATCCCACGCACGAATGGATCCAGGTCTCAAATTTTGTAGCCATGTTTTAGCTTTATCTTTTAATGAAAAAGGAAAAAGCTTTAACCTAATGGTGTTCATGCTGCAATTTGAGTCATTATAGGTGTTACAGACCTCCTCAAATTCCCTCAAATGCAAGTATGGATTTTCTAAATCTAAACCATGAAAAGAAGGTAAAAGTTGAATAATGTCTGGCTTAAAATTAAAATGAGATGCATCAGGTGGAAATATTATGCATGAGGGTGCACTTGTTCTTGTGGGATTCATGTGGTCTCTAAGTGTTCTAACCCGAATATTCTCATTATTCTCATTATGAAGCGATTGGTTATCTTCGTCGGCCATATTTTCTGAAAATGATGAGGATACTCTACAAAGTCTACCACTTAATGTACATGACCACACTCTCATGCACGTGCAGGAAGAGAATAAAAGAAAGAAAAGAAAAACAATAGAAAAAGAAACAAAACAAAAGAAACAAAGTTAGATACAAGAAAGAGAAAAGAGAAAATAAAATAAATACTATAATTTGTACAAGAATTTACCTCCCAAACGGGCAAAAAACTTGACACGACCAAAAGATTGATGTCTTCTCCCAAGTGCGGAGTGTCGAAGTAATAAATAACCCTGCAAGACCGGGGTCGAACCACAGGGAGGTTAATTGTATAAATTATAGATAACAACAACAACAATAACAACTACAACAACAATAATAATGAAGAGAGCTTTGAGATGTGATATTGATATAAGGATTAAACAATGATAAAAACAATTGTCAAGGTTAGAGGATCCACTAATGGTATTTCAAACAAGTATAGTATAAACTCTTATTATTACTCAACTGGAAACCACACACAAAGGAGGTTCCAATCGGATTATAAATTGTTAACATGATTACATTAGTTATCTTATTCGAATAATGCTAATACTTGTAAATGTTGTCGGGGGCATTCATGATTATAACTTATGTTAACAACAAATCAAGTTCCTTTCATAGCTCAGGTGTCGGTTATACCATACAGTATGGGCTATGAAAGTGGCAAGTATTTGTTGTACCAAGTGTTATACAACATAAATCTAGATTAACCATTTAACAAGCAAAGTATTAAAAGTGAACAAGATAACAAATATAAAGCATGTTAGTATCCAACATTAAGGTCCATGTTAAGTTTATATTATACTTATTCTTACACCATTAGTGTACCCTTTTCACCTTGACATAATTAACTTAGCTAAACATAATGAAAGAAAGAAACATAACTAAAGAAGGAAAGGAAATGAAAAGCATAAGCAAGAAATTAATATAAGCAAAACTTAAGCATTACAAAATATAAAGAGAGAGCAAGAGCATGATCTTGATCTAAACACCAAGATGCCTAAATACATGGCAAATGCCTCCTTTTATAGGCCAAAATTCAGAACTATTGATTTGTTGACTAATTGATGAGTGGGTGGCCACATCTTGACTTGGTGACAATTCTTATCTTCTTGTCTGCCAAAAACGTCATTGATGATGTCATAATTTGAACAAACTTCAATCATGAAAGTTCTAGAGAATTGTCTCATCTATCCAGGGTAAAAATTTGAGATCATTTGAACTTCTAGAACTCGAGATATGGGCTGAACACTAAACAGTGTCTGGGCTGCAGGACAGATTCGGACTTCTTTGTTGTTGCTGCAATTTGGACTTGAAAACGGCCTTTTTAAATCTTGGGCTCCACATGAAAGTTGTAGGCCTATGTCTTATCTTTCCATCCATATAAAATGGACCTAAATCCAAGATCTGCAGCTCCAGATATCACCCGATTACCGAACAGTGTTCAAGTTTGGACTACACCAATCATCTCTTTTCTAAGTTTGGCCATCTCTTTGTCCTTTCAATTTAAGTACTTCAACTCATCAATCAATTCTTTCATTTATGTGATAGGCCTGCATTTAAGATGAACATTTACCATAAATTAAAGGTATCTTATATTATTAGATACGTTATTATAAAACATGCTTTAGTTAAGGAGTTATTGATACTTCAAGTGCAAAATGATGATATAAAACCTTGATAAAAATGCACTTTTAAGTACTAATCATAAGTCCCATAAGAGGGGTCCATTAGGGTTTATTTAAGTCTAGAGTTAGTATAAATAAAGGTATAACCAGACATATAAGGTTACACAATTGAGATTAATAAAACTTTTTTTTTGCTGCACTAGTTTTGAGTTCGGGGAATAATCTCCCTTCCTTGGTTCTCTAAAGAACTGAAAAGTTATGGCGGATCAAAAGTTATGGCCCTTTCAAACCGTTACTCAAGCCTGGCGAGACCAGACCTCCTCCACACCGAGTATGGATTCCACATCCACTTCATGGAAAAGGGCATCCAAAAACTCCAGTAAACGTTTTATCGCGATCCAACAGTCGGATCAAAAGTTATGGCCCTTTCGACCCGTCCATCCAGCCTGGCTCGACCAGAGCTCATCATCACCGCGTATCCATTCCTCATCCACTGCAAGCACAAGGGCATTCGAAAACTCCAGTAAAAGTGTGATCGCGATCCAACGGTGGGATCAAAAGTTATGGCCCTTTCGAACCGCCCATCCAAGCCGCGGGACTGAACTCATCATCATCAAGTATCAATTCCTCATCCACTGCATGGAAGAGGGCATCCGGAAACTCCAGTAAACGTTTCATCGCGATCTAACGGTCGGATCAAAAGTTATGGCCCTTTCGAACCGGCACATCCAAGCTCGGACGACGAGACCTCATCATCACCGAGTATCGATTCCTCATCCACTCCATGGAAAAGGGCATCCGGAAACTCCAGTAAAAGTTTGATCGCGATCCAACGGTCGGATCGAAAGTTATGGCCCTTCCGAACCGTCCATCCAGCCTGGCTCGACCAGACATCATCATCACCGAGTATCGATTCCTCATCCACTCCATGGAAAAGGGCATCCGGAAACTCCGGTAAAAGTTTGATCGCGATCCAACGGTGGATCGAAAAAGTTATGGCCCTTTCGACCCGTTTCCTCCAAGCCCGGCTCGACCACACCTCCTCACACCGAGTATGGATTCCACATCCACTTCATGGAAAAGGCATCCTGAAACTCCGGAAAATGTTTGATGGCGATCCAATGGCCGTGATCAAAAATTATGGCCCTTTCGAACCGCCAATCAACCTTTGCTCGACAAGACCTCATCATCACCGAGTATCGATTCCTCATTCACTCCATGGAAAAGGGCATCCGGAAACTCCGGAAAAGTCTGATCACGATCCAACGGCCGGATCAAAAGTTATGGCCCTTTCGAACCGCCCATCAAGCTGCGCCGACGCATGACCTCATAATCACCGAGTATCGATTCCTAATCCACTCCAAGGAAAAGGGCATCCGAAAACTCCGAAGAAAAGTTTGATCGCGATCCAACGGTCGGATCGAAAATTATGGCCCTTGGAACCGTCCATCAAGCCTGGATGGCCCAGACCTCATCATCACCGAGTATCCATCCCTCATCCACTGCATCCCAAAAGGGCATCCGGAAACTCCAAGAAAAGTTTGATCGCGATCCAACGGCCGGATCGAAAAGTTATGGTCCCTTTCGAACCGGCCCATCAAGCCCGCACGACCCCGACCATCATCACCGAGTATCGATTCCTCATCCACTCCAAGGAAAAGGGCATCCGAAACTCCATAAAAGTTTGATCGCGATCCAACGGCCGGATCGAAAGTTATGGCCCTTCCAACCGGGCCCACTCAAGCCCTGGACGACGGGACCTCATCATCACCGAGTATCGATTCCCCATCCACTCCATGCAAAAGGGAATCCAGAAACTCCAAAAAAGTTTGATCGCGATCCAACGGTCGGATCGAAAATTATGGCCCTTTCAAACCGCCCATCCAAGCCTGGGCCGACCCACCTCATCATCACCGAGTATGGATTCCACATCCACTTCATGGAAAAGGGCATCCGAAACTCCGAGAAAAGTTTGATGGCGATCCAATGGCCGGATCGAAAAATTATGGCCCTTCGAACCGGCCCATCCACCGCTCGACTAGACCTCATCATCACCGAGTATCGATTCCTCATCCACTCCATGGAAAAGGGCATCCGAAAACCAAAGAAAGTGTGATCGCGATCCAACGGCCGATCGAAAAGTTATGGCCCCTTCGAACCGCCCAACCGCTCGCTCGACCAGACCTCATCATCACCGAGCATCGATTCCTCATCCGCTGCATGGAAAAGGGCATCCGAAAATCCAGAAAGTTTGATGCATCCCATCCAACGGCCGGATCGAAAGTTATGCCTTCAACCTTGGCCCATTCAACCGGCGCGACTGACACTCATCATCACTGAGTATCGATTCCACATCCACTCCTTGCAAAAGTGCATCTAGAAGCTCCAATAAAAGTTTGAGCGCGATCCCACGGTCGGAACAAAAGTTATGGCCCTTTCGACCCGTCCATCAAGCCTGGCTCGACCAAACCTCAACATCACCGACAATCGATTCCTCATCCGTTGCATGGAAAAGGGCATCCGGAAACTCCAGTAAAAGTTTTATCACGATCCAACGGTCGGATAGAAAGTTACGGCCCTTTCGAACCGTCCATGAAGCCTGGCTTGACCAGAACTCATCATCACCGAGTATCGATTCCTCATCCACTCCATGCAAAAGGGCATCCAGAAACTCCAGTAAACGTTTTATCGCGATCCAACGGTTGGATCGAAAGTTATGGCCCTTGCGAAACCGGCCCATCAAGCCCGGCTTGACCAAACTCATCATCACCGAGAATCGATTCCTCATCCACTGCATGGAAAAGGGCATCCGAAAACTCCAATAAAAGTTTGAGCGCGATCCCACTATCGGATCGAAAGTTATGACCCTTTGAACCGTCAATCAAGCCGGCCGACGCACTCACATCATCATCACCGAGTATCGATGCCTCATCCACTCCATGGAAAAGGGCATCCCGAAACTCCAGAAAAAGTTTCATCGCGATCCAACGGTCGGATCGAAAGTTATGGCCCTTTCGAACCGTC